>APFE030124133.1:101986-176664 GCA_000404065.3 Pinus taeda
TATCAGTGCTCCCCAAACCATCTTTCAGGTATCCTTCTCGAACACTATTTTTACACCTGCATCATCCAACTTGCTTACAAAAATCAGATTTTTGGCCAATGTAGGAATATGCAGAACACCCGGAAGTGTTCTAACCCTTTCACCTTGCAGCTTCAACTTTACTTTTCCACGACCAATGATTCTAGCCTTCCTATCATCCCCCAAGAAGACATCACCACCATCATATTTCTCATACTCGCAGAACCACTCTTTATGGGGAGTGAAGTGAAAGTGTTATGCTCCTATACCAATAGGTGTCATATTTCATGGTTGACATTGATGAGCTCTGAAATATGTTCATACTTCTCTTATTGCAAAGGTTTTCCATATTGTCAAAAAACAAAAAATTTAAAAAATGAAAATAGGGTATGCCCTAAAAGAAAAATCAAAGGGTAAGAAAAATAAGATGGTCCAAAAGTGAAAAAAATGAACCCCAAACAAAAAGACCAGGAAAGTGTGCAAGTCCAAAATGCCACTACTAGTTTGTTTTTTGCAACAATTTGATTGTGTGCAGCTTGTTGATTTATGCCACCATTGATGAATGGCCAAACAACTTAATCTTGGCTAGTTCATGTTTGAATTTCATGTTTTAGAGATAGAGAATAAAAATCTGACCAAACTGTTTAATCTTGGCAGATAAGTAGATATGTAGAGAAGCAAATGAGCTCAATAGTTAAATTTAAGCCCTTGGATGTTATAAGTGCAGACTTAGGTAGGCTTACCATGAAAAGAAAAAGAAGGTGATGAGGGTTTTCCAGTCCAAGTGCACCCAAACAAAGAAAGAAAAAATGTTAGGCCAAGTAGGCAGGGTAGGTACAATGGTGTTGCAGAATGATACTTGTGATGGATGTTGTCTCCACGTGTTAACTTTTACTTTAATCACAAGTGCCATGGCGGATATTACACTTGATGCAGCTCAAGTGAAACAAGGTTTCATGACTAACTCCCCTTCATACGTTTCCCTAAAAATCATTCACTTACTTACCCAAGAATATTAAGATCTGCTTAATATCATTCATAAATCACTCATTCCATTTTGTAATGACTCCCTAAGTAAAAACTCTATTTTACTTAGGAGATTGCACAAATATCATATAAACCCCTTTTCTGCTTCAAAGCCTAAGTTAACATGAAAAGACAATTGTTTCTAACTTAGCGCTGGTTCATTACATTTTTTCATATTAACTATTAACTTTATCTATATAAATCCCACCTTATTCCCAATCCCGTATTGTATATAAATACATAAAAATTCCCCAAAATATTAATATTTCCCGCCTTGGTCGAATACGACCATAGTTACATTTCAACAGGGATTGATGAATTTGTTTGAAGTTCATTAAGAACCCTCCTCGCGTGCATCATGGAACTAATTAACCTCTAGTTAGTTAATAACCAATAAACCCTGACCAATGAAATTGCCCCAGATACATTTAAAACATGGTTTAATATATCGGGCCCGCAGTTTTAACCCCCCGCCATCTTTGAAGCCCGTCCTTCGTCAGATCTTCGCCCATCCATCCGACGGTCGACGATCATTTCGCGACCACCATAATTGCCAAATGTTAATGCGCGGGGAACCGGTGGTTTTGCCACTGTCCCAAGGACACGCGTCACTCATTTAACCTGCTCGCTTGCCCCCCGTCCGAAACCACCCGACCCCAAAAGCGGTGCGGGGAAACTGCTTACCACCCTTCGCGTGACGACAAGATGTCCCATCACTCTGACGTCCGCTGCTCAATAAATGCCAAAATCCCCCGCCAAACCAATTTCGTTAAAAACAACAAGAAAAGGTCATTTTCACCATTTTCCCTGCGAATTGTTTTCACGCAAAATACGTCCAGACGACCGTACGAGTGTCCAGTCCACCACCCGGCCAAGAAATTCCAAGGTCGTGCTCTGCAGTTCGTCGTCCAACCTGCGAATTACACGTTTTTCCTCTTAAAAACAGGTATTCACCCAATTCACTCCGCGAACCTGTAATTTCATTTTTCCCACTGAGAATTTTACCCAAAAGTGCCGAATTCAAGTTGAAATCATTCCAAAGCTGCCATAAAAAGACCCCCAAGCCTGTTGTTTACTCCACTATTTCCATAGAAGCCCGAATTTCAGTTTGAAAACACAAGAACCAAACATGGAAGCTCCCGTAGCCCTGAATGTCGTGCCTATGAATGCACCTCATAAAGACTTTGATTATTTACCCCTGGCTAACAAAGATTTCCAAATAAAAGATTTGTATGGAAATATGAACAATCTTCAAGCCTTCTGCCAAATCAGGGACAACTATCAAAACAACTTTGTTACTTTTGGGTTATGGGAATCTAACCTTCCCATGTATTTCATACCCTCAGTTCATGTTTTCCCAGACATCATTCATCAGTGCTATGCCAACTATGACCTTGTCCATAGAGCAGTCATGTCCCCATCCCAAACTGTTCTTTTTCACATAACTGCTGAGTCTATTAATGGAATGATACATTTCCATTCGACTGAGCCCCTGGCTCGTCTGTCAATGGGGCATCTGCTCGAAAAAGCTTCTCAATTGTCCAACTTAGAAATAACCCGTATTGCTCAGATGTTCATGAAGCTAGACCACCAGCCGCAAGGCCCACCTCCCTATCTGCAGACCTGTTTCACTGACACCAGTCAACTTATTGTTGACATGATATCCATAATCTTGGGATTTAATACCAGTGAATATGTGGATGAGATTACCCTAGTTCTACTGTCAATATTTACTCCTGGACAGCCCCTTGCTGTCAAGTATGATTATGCCACTTTCGTTGCCAACAAAATCCATGATCAATTCTTGAACCTGGATAGAGAAGGAATCTTCAAGTACACATCTTTCATATACCACCTTCTGTTATATTATCATCCAGACAGCTTTTCTTTCCCCATCAGGAGGTTGAACTCAAAGGGAAATCAAAGATCTGTGATCTTCTGGACCTCAATCTTCCATAATACCTTTGAATGCCCTTATACCTATAATGAATTCATTGACTTGTTTGTACCTGAAGCATCCACTTTGCTGATAGGAGCTCCCCCTCCTAGGATCTCTGGTGACATGAAAAAGATTTTGCAGCTCTCCAAACAGTACAGGATAAGTGATTGGTACCTGTACCAAAATCACATAGAAATCATAATATATTGTTGTGAACTTTGCCCTTTCTAGTTGCCCAAATATGTGCCCATGAGATTATTTTCATTAGAATATTTCAGACAGATCAAAAAGATAGATTTAGACCATTTTTGTAATGCAAAGAAGAATGCTTAGTTGAGAATCAAAACCAGTTAGGCCCTTATGTCATCCATTCTAGAGATGTCTGGCAGGAAGCTAACAAGATTTTAGGAGATCACCTTAAATTGAAGAAAAGTTTTTGGTGGGTGCCATATGACCCAAATAGTTTCATAAGTGACAGAAGGGTAAGAAACAGGTTGTCAGTTTATGTACATCATAGGATCCCAAAAATTGAATAGTATGCAAATCAAGATGAATGGGTAGAAGGGAACTTAATATAAGAAATTAGTGAGCAAGAAAAGATGGAAAAAGTTATGAAAGATCTTAAAAAAGCCTTGACCTGGACTCTTTTGGACAAGTATCTTTCAAACTGCCTCAACAATGAGAAGTTGGTATCTCCTTTGCTGGAACTTCTTAGCAGCCTACACAAAAAACCAGCACAGCAGTCATAGGGACTTCAAAGGGAAAAGAGGTAGATAGCACATAGTATCCTATATTGATAGACCAGCCAACAATGTCAAAAGAACAAAGTCAAGGGCAAATTCCTCCAGCCCAAACTAAAGCAGCATAAATTCCTGCATTACAGACTCCTCTAAATAAGGAAAGAAGCAAGAAGAGAGACAAAGAAGCCACTCCCCCCACAGGTGGGCCTGCAGAACAACCAGGTGCAAAGAGACAAAGGTTGAATCCTCTATCAGAAGATGAAATTATTGAAGAAACCACTGACAATATAAGAGCTGAAAGGGTAATCAGCCAGCAGACTTCCTCGGTGATAGAAACATCAACTAGCTCGCGCAAGCAGGAGCTAGAAGGGCAACACAGTGTAGAAGTTTCGTCCACTAGGCCACAAAGCAAACATGCCTCGGACATCAAAAGGACATTTACAAAGATAAAGGCTAGGAACAACCCACTAAGGCTTCAAATTTACAACCAGTATCTTAAAATGGCCCCCACAAACCAGCAGAGATTAATGTCAGCCTATGACATTAAAGAGGGCAAAATGATCATGAGTTACTTTAAGCCCAAGGTGCAACATCCACAGTCAGCAGCTGATTACATCATAACAAATTTGGAAGTCTTAGCCAAGGATATTCATCCTATGGACCAGATTGAGCTTCATAAACAGACTGAAGAGATGGTCTACTCCATATTGGCTGATAAAGCAATGTTGGCCTATAAATTACAAAACTCCTTGGACAATACCTTTGCTCAGTTACATTTGGAGAAGGCCTCTTCTTCGGCCAAGGACAATAGGATAAAATCTTTAGAGGAGATCATCATTGAACTAGGGCATGATCCGAAAGATACTAAAGGCATAAAGGCACTAATTAAGAAGAAAGAGGAAGACATTGCTGCCCTGAGGAAGCAGCTTAAACTACCTCCTTCCATGCATCCACAGACTGCAGAAGTTGTACAATAGAAATTAGAATAGGACATGATGGACCTGCTCATGAAACTCAACGAAAGATTAACTGATACAGAGCAGGCACTGGAAAAGGCACTAAAGGAGAAGCAGGGAGAGTCGACCTCCCAGCCTCCTGAGGTCATTCCTACAGTCTCAATAGCGGTCCCTTCAACACTTGGAACAACATTGGCTCCAAATGTTCCAACATCCACAACAGAGGTTGTTGAGCCCTGAACTTGCATCTCTCCTACACACTTTCCTATACTTTTTCCACTCACCTGGACCTCCTAAGCTATCAACATCATTGCATATTAATCATAAAAGATCATTTAAAGTGGTTTTTTAACTGTCTTTGTGTTTGTTGTTTGAATTAGATTTTTGCTTATGAGCTGCGGAATGCAGCTACTTTCCGCAGCTAGTTCAACTTTCCGTAGCCGTTTTTGTTAAACTCCAGGTTGCAGGTGTCATCAGGCAAAGCAAGCCACATGGGCAAGTTGGAAATGTCCTGGACATAGAGCAGGTCCTATAGGTTCAGCCAGATTCATCAGGGAAAGACGTGGTCAACGGTGTTCAAGTGGTGGTCAAACAGAGGAGTCCTACGGCAACAGGACTCTGTTTTCAAATACGTGAAGATTTTCGTGGCCGTTTCTAAATCCCTGGAGGCACGTTGACACCTGTAGGCTACCCCACGATGTGAATCCAACAATCATTTTCAATAGATTGCATAATCTCGGCAACCATGATGCTAAATCCATGGACGCTGTCTTTTACGTGTCCTCTGCCAACGTAGTTTCACAAGAAAACAGTTATAGAGCTTTTGTTATAAATAACGTGTTTCTATACACATAGTTTTAGTCTTTTTGCTTATGTAATTTTACTGTTAGGTTGTTGTGCCTTGACACTAGTTCCACTGTGATAACGTTGTTTTGAAATATAAAAGAAGACTCTGTGTCTACATGATTGCGTGAACATAATTCTTGATTGATAGCCTGTTGACTGAAGCTGTGCAGAAGGCCCCTGCACGCTGAGGTTTTTGTTCTTTTATTGCTGTACAGTTTTATGTAGTGCTTCTTTAATTCCATTGCATATATTCCACAATTATTCACTTGTATATATTTTCTTTTGCTATGATATTAACACTTTACTCTTGTTCATGATTTTACAAGCTTTGTATATTACTGTTAACGCTGATCAGTGTGTGTGTATGTTTCAGGATAGAAGTAGGCCCGGGCACCTTTACACATTTTCTTTTACAAAAAATAGTGACATGGAATCAATCTTTCTGCTGACTTGCTTTTCTTAGTTCTTTTTAATTCCGATCATGTTTTGTTGATTTTAGTTTAGTTCATTTGCTTTATTAGATAGTTTAGAAATCAAATTATTCATATCATTGACGGTGTCTCTGAAAGCTATAGTTTAGACTACCTGGTGAGGTATCGAAATATGAATGATGTAGTTTGATTTTAGTTTACTTTTCTGCAAATTAGATATCAGATTGCTCAAGTTATTGATGATTACCTCCGAAAGCCATAACTTAGACTACCTGGCGAGGGATCAGACTATGAATTGATGTGATTTGATTTTAGTTTACTTTTCTGCAAATTAGATATCAGATTGCTCAAGTTATTGATGATTACCTCTGAAAGCCATAGCTTAGACTACCTGGCGAGGGATCAGACTATGAATTGATGTGATTTGATTTTAGTTTTATTTTTATGCAATTAGATATCAGATTGCTCAAGTTATTGATGATTACCTTCGAAAGCCATAGCTTAGACTACCTGGCAAGGGATCAGGTTATGAATGATGTGATTTGATTTTACTTTTATTAGATTGCAATTTTTGATTTGTTTGAGTGCAGTAGTTTAATTAATTTTTTTAGACAGCAGTAGGGATAATGGTTTCATGATCAATAGTTCATTTCTTGTTTTACTTAAGTAGCAGCACATTTTCATTTTTGTTCAGGTATTAATTTCATCATTAGTATGTTCTAAGATCTTCTAAAGCGTTAAGATTTGGAAACCATTATAGAGGACATAATTGCCTTAAAACTATATCCATACTTGCCTTCTAAAGACTTAGGAATAGGGTTTCTATCCATATTAGGAGATAAACAAAGATAAAAACCCCCAAAAACAAAATAAAAATAAAAAACGACAAAAGTAAGAAGTAGGTTATCTTGCACATATAGTGCACCACACTTCATTAACTTACGAATCTTGGATTGATAATTAATGTAGCAAATTAGGACACTCTAAATTGACCAAACATTTTGGCGCCGTTGCCGGGGAAGTGTAACTAGGTAGCTTATCTCTTAAAAAAAATAATGATAACTTCTCGAAGTATGCTCTCCTCTTGCATCTAGTGTGATCTGGAAGATCAGAAAAGAGAGTTATTGGTTCAATAATTTCTTGAGTATGCTCTCTTCTTACACCTACTGTGATCTAGAAGATCAGAAAGAGAATTATTAGCCCGACTTGAAGAGAAAAAAATAAAAAATAAAAAATGACATGCATAGAGCAAGAGATTATAGGGGAAGGTTTATAGCTAGGGCCAAGAGTTTGATTTTCACAATTCCAACTTCTTCAAGGCATAGACAAGATTCACCACGATCTACTCCTAGCCTTAAGATTCCTAGAATTCAAGGAGCAGCAGCCGAATTAGAGGATTCTCCTACACTATCTACCAAATCTCATCTAGGAGAAGACCCTTTCTTCACTTCTACAGGAGAGCATATTGTAATCAAAGAGGTAGAATCACTTGAAGAAGAGAAGGAAGAAACTCTCTCTCGTCCACCCTTGATAGAAGAACCAGAAGACTCTGAGGAAACTATCATGACAAAGGAAGTAGTAAATGGATTTGGGGGTAGAGGTAGAGGAGGAGGAAATAATGGAGGAGGCAGAGGTAATAATGGAGGAAATAGGGAAGGAGATAACTAATTTGGATTCCCTATAGTTGATGAGGAAACTCATACAACCATGAAAAATATTTCACCATCTGTCCTCCCAAACTTTTATGGGTTGCGAATTGAGGATCCTGAAACATTTCTATTTGAGTTTGAAGTCGTGTGCCGAACTTATGATTATATGGAAGACTCTCAAAAACTCAAACTGTTTCCTTCAACATTAAAGGGAGCCGCTTTGAAATGGTTCATGGGATTAGTCACCCAATCTATTAGGATTTGGAATGATATGAAACAAACATTTTTGGATAGATACCTGGACTATTGCATGCCCACCAATCACAGGGATGAGGTATTCAAAATGATGCAAAAAGAAGATGAAAACTTGGAGGATTTACTTGAAAGATTTCAATACAACTTAAAGAGAGCAAAAATAAGTAACTTAGATGAGGAAACCTTGAAAGCCCTTCTATTGAAAGCCATTAGAGATGAATGGATAGATATTTTAAACATGATGGGGAAGGGAGACATTTCTCAACTTCCACTTCGTGACATAGCAGAACTATGTGTCCATCTTTCAAGGGGAAAATATAAAACGGGAAAAGGGCCTAGAGATCCTTCTCTTATCAGAGCAAACAAGTCTGCAACTGGATCAGTAAGTAGGGCAGAGATTGGCAATATGCTTGATGAATTCAAAACTGGTATTCTAGGGAGTCTTAGTGAACAACTAGACACCCTTAAAATTCAAAACAAGCAGAAAACAGAAGCTGATGGAAGAATACAAAGTCAAGCACAGAAAATCTACTCCTTACCATCCACAAGAAAATGGTCAAGTGGAGTCTACAAACAAAGTTCTTGAAAGCATCATTACCAAAACTGTTCATCTACACAGAAGAGATTAGGCAGAAAGGCTTCCTGAAGCCTTATGGGCCTACAGAACAACATGGAGGAATACAACAGGACATTCTTCCTATGAACTTGTTTATGGGAAAGAAGTCCTGCTCCCCATTGAGTTCCAAGTTAAAACTTTCAAGATGGCAGTTCATTTGGGAATGGATTTATCAGACGCACAAAAGCATAAAATGGAGCAGTTGAATGAACTAGATGAGATCAGACAAGAAGAAATCATAAGAACTGATCTAGTTCAATATCAAAGAGCTAAGTGGCATGACAAATACATCAAAGAGAAAAAGTTTCAAGAAGGAGACTGGGCATTGCTATTTGATTCCAAGTTTAAAGACTTCAAAGGTAAATTTCAGACTCATTGGCTTGGGCCATATGAGATTGTCAAAGTCTTTGGCAATGGAGCGGTAAGAATCAAAACCATTGATGAATTTCAAACTCCTCTTATTGTGAATGGTCACTGATTAAAGATCTATCATAAGCCACTCTCAAAGGAGGAATTTGTCAAAATCTTTCAGGATAATTCTGCAATAAGGCTGATGAAGAAGAATCCTTCTTCTCCACCAACCTAATCCTTGATCTTTTTTTGTTTCTACAAAAAAAGAAAATAAAAGAAAATAAATAAATAAATTGTATAAGCCTGAAAACCAATCACAGATTGGCAGTTTTATACAGAAAATACAGGGCGAAAATCAGAGTCTTCTGATGCCCTATATTTTCCAAAAAAAAAAAAAAAATCTCTCTCTCATTCCACAATTTCATGTCACGTCCCTTCATTTTACTCCACTTCACTTCATTCCATTCCACTCCACCCATTTCATCTCATTTTATTTCATTTCATTCCGCCAATAAAAGTCTTTTCATTACCAATTTTCATTCACTCAGTCATCATTTATCCATCTCCATTCAGTCATGTGATCATTGTATCAGTTTCCGCAGCTGAATCCTTTTTCCGCAGCTACAAACTGATTCCGCAGCTAGTTTTTGCTTCCGCAGCTAGCACCCTGTCATTCAACATTGGCAGTCAGATGATAGTCAAAAATAATAAAAATCAAATGTAGGTATGACCGAGGGCATATTATGAAGACATGAGGCACCTAAAAGCATCAACAAGGAGTAGCTGATTAAAGGTTAATGGACAAAAAGTGGCAAAAATTCCAAGTTATGAGTAGAAATTTATTTCAAATAGCATTCAAAGCACATTTTTACATAGTTATGAAACCATAGCTCCACTATATGCAATGATTGGTATTGATAGCCTCCATAACCGTTCCACGACCTATGATTCCTCCACAAACCGTGCATTTATTTTTCAAACGGCCTCATGATCAGCCCTCAGATTTAACTCGTGTTTGGCTGTACTTTGACACTCCACCTGTAATCATGGGGACGTGGTTGATTTGATCACGACTCTCCTCCGTCGCACAAATTCCGCAGCCATTTCATGAGCGTGTTTACGTCTACTCCGCAGCCATCCAGTTTTAAACCCTGCCAGGCTCAATTTACTCCCCTACTATTCTATTGAAGTCATGGTTGCATTTCCACCTTGTTCACATAAGCCTCCGCTCCATTCCGTGAATTCACTCCCGCTACTTGTTCTCTGTTTCCCATTCATAGTCGCTGGTTTTCTCCATAAACCCTGTTCACTCCCGTTAACGTAGCCGTCTCACCTCTGCTAATCCCTTCCTCACACAGACATATTTTAACAGAAGGAAAGAATGGGTCTGTTGTTGAGGGCAGAACCAAAAGGGCCCAAGTTTATAGAGGGGTACTCGCAAGTGAAAAACATACTGAAGAAGGCAAGGTGGCTACGGTTCATTCAAAAATTCAAAGGCTACAACAAGGAGATTACAAAGACTTTTGCGAAGTCTTTTAACGGCCTAGAGGTGGAAGTTGGAGACCTCAAAATTACAATCACCGAGGCATCTATAACAGCCGCTACAGAACTTCCGCAGGAGGGAGAACGCTGGTTCAAAAATAAGAGCTTTGACGAGAAGGCTTGGAGGGTTATCCTACGCAATCCAGGTATGGATGTAACTATTTTTAAAGGAGGAATCCCTGTCCATGCTTTAGAGGAGAAGTGGGCCAGTCTATTGTTGATTATTCAAAAGTTCATTACCTATGAAGGACGTTTTGGGTCAATGTATATGTATCACACTCGGTTGCTGATGAATTTCTTAGAAAACCAAACCCTCAATCTGCCTTACTTTTTACTGAATAGTTTGAAAAAGATGTCTGTAACTGTCCAAAAGAATTTGGAGGACGTAGAACCCCACCTGTATCATCACGGGCTTGTGAAAATTTTAATTGAAAAACAGTTGAAAGAGAAGAAGGACACTTGGGAACAATTTTTGGTTATAAATTTCTTTCAAGATCCCCTTGAAACACTAGAGAGTCGTTCAGCAAGGAAGAGTAGGAGGAAGAAAATCAATGTAAGAATTCAGGACACTCCTACCAACACGACCAAAGAAATTAATCAAGAAGATAAGCTGCCTGAAAGAAGGAAGGAGAGAAATGAGGATAAGGAGCAAAGAAAACCAAAAGGGAAAAGAAACATAGAAGCTATATATCAAACCCCAGATCCTTCCCAAAAAAAAGATCACCAAACACTATTTGAAAGACTAGCTTATCTTCAGGAACAATCAGCTGCAGCGAAGAAAAAAGGAAAAGAAAAACATAGTATGGAGGAAGAAGACACTAGTCCACAACATTTAAGGAGAAGCTCCAGGCTTAAAGGGAAATTAAGGATAGTACAAACCAAAGGGCCCCACTTTATTGATTTAGGAGGGGAAACACCGGAAAAGTCTCCAGCAATTCCTCCTAGCTGTAGCCCACGCCATACTCCTTTTTCTCAGCCAGAATTTGACATGAGTCCTTCTCGGCCAGATTTGGAGATCAGTCCTTCTTAACAGGATTTTGGGGTCAGCCCAAGGAAAAATACACCTGAGATAGATCCGAATCAACAAGAGATGTATGGTTATATAGAATCCTTGGAGAAGACGGCCACAAGTCCAAGCACTTCATCTACCTAGCCTCACACAGCACAAGAAACTCAAATCCAATCACTGAAACAAGAAATTTTTGAACTTGAGGTCTTAAATAGACACATCAAGAGAGAGTATGAAACATTAAAGGAACAAAGCAGATTGGATAAGATCATTCATGACAACACCATGTTACATCTTGGGCTGTGGCAGAAGAAGAACAGGAAATTGAAGAAAAAGTGCAGGAGGTTGAGTAGAGCACTTATCAACCTCAAATTCAAATGCTTAATGAGGAAGCCTAGGATGTTAGCAGTACCAAGAAAGAGGAGAAGAGGGTTTGATGTGCTGGCAGAGGTCTCAGAGCACATGAACTAAAGGGAAGATGGTCAAAGTTTTGGTTGCATGGGGACATGCAACACCTTCACATTGGGAATATGTTGAGCCCTAAACTTGCATCTCTCCTACACATTTTCCTAGACTTTTTCCACTCACCTGGACCTCCTAAGCTATCAACATCATTGCATATTAATCATAAAAGAGAATTTAAAGTGGTTTTTTAACTATGTCTTTGTGTTTGCTATTTGAATTAGATTTTTGCTTATGAGCTGCGAAATGCAGCTACTTTCGGCAGCTGGTTCAACTTTCTGCAACCATTTTCGTTAAACTCCAGGTTGCAGGTGTCATCAGGCAAAGCAAGCCACATGGGCAAGTTGGAAATGACCTGGACATAGATCAGGTCCTATAGGTTCAGCCGGATTCATCAGGGAAAGACGTGGTCAATGGTGGTTAAGCGGTGGTCAAACAAAGGAGTCCTACAGCAACAAGACTCCGTTTTCAAACACGTGAAGATTTTCGTGGCCGTTTCTAGATCCCTGGAGGCACGTTGACACCTATAGGCTGCCCCACGATGTGAATCCAACAACCATTTTCAATAAATTGCATAATCTCGGCAACCATGATGCTAAATCCATGGACGCTGTCTTTTACGTGTCCTCTGCCAACGTAGTTTCACAGGAAAACAGTTATAGAGCTTTTGTTATAAATAACGTGTTTCTATACGCATAGTTTTAGTCTTTTTGCTTATGTAATTTTACTGTTAAGTTGCTGTACCGTGACACTAGTTCCACTGTGATAACGCTGTTTTGAAATATAAAAGAAGACTCTATTTCTACATGATTGCACGAGCATAATTCTTGATTGATAGCCTATTGACTAAGGCTGTGCAGAGGGCCCCTGCACGCTGAGGTTTTTGTTCTTTTATTGCTGTATAGTTTTATGTAGTGTTTCTTTAATTCCATTGCATATATTCCACAGTTATTCACTTGTGTATATTTCTTTTGCTATGATATTAACACTTCACTCTTGTTCATGATTTTACAAGCTTTGTATATTACTATTAATGCTGATCAGTGTGTGTGTATGTTTCAGGATAGAAGTAGGCCCGAGCACCTTTACACATTTTCTTTTGCAAAAACTAGTGACATGGAACCAGTCTTTCTGCTGACTTGCTTTTCTTATTTCTTTTTAATTCCAATCTTGTTTTGTTGATTTCAGTTTAGTTCATTTGCTTTGTTAGATAGTTTAGAAATCAACTTACTCATATCATTGACGGTGTCTCCGAAAGCCATAACTTAGACTACCTGGCGAGGTATCGAAATATGAATGATGTAGTTTGATTTTAGTTTACTTTTCTGCAAATTAGATATCAGATTGCTCGAGTTATTGATGATTACCTCCGAAAGCCATAACTTAGACTACCTGGCGAGAGATCAGACTATGAATTGATGTGATTTGATTTTAGTTTACTTTTCTGCAAATTAGATATCAAATTGCTCAAGTTATTGATGATTACCTCCGAAATCCATAGCTTAGACTACCTGGCGAGGGATCAGACTATGAATTGATGTGATTTGATTTTAGTTTACTTTTATGCAAATTAGATATCAGATTGCTCAAGTTATTGATGATTACCTTCGAAAGCCATAGCTTAGACTACCCGGCGAGGGATCAGACTATGAATTGATGTGATTTGATGTTAGTTTTATTTTTTTGCAATTAGATATTGGATTGCTCAAGTTATTGATGATTACCTCCGAAAGTCATAGCTTAGACTACCTGGCGAGGGATCAGACTATGAATTATGTGATCTGATTTTACTTTTATTAGATTGCAATTTTTTATTTGTTTGAGTGCAATAGTTTAATTCATTTTTTTAGACAACAACAGGGATAATGGTTTCATGATCAATAGTTCATTTATTGTTTGACTTAAGTAGCAACACATTTTCATTTTTGTTCAGGTATTAATTTCATCATTAGTATGTTCTAAGATCTTCTGAAGCGTTAAGATTTGGAAACCAATATAGAGGACATAATTGCCTTAAAAATATATCCATACTTGCCTTCTAAAGACTTAGGAATAGGGTTTCCCCATATTAGGAGATAAACAAAGATAAAAACCCCCAAAAACAAAATAAAAATAGAAAACGACAAAAGTAAGAAGTAGGTTATCTTGCACATATAGTGCACCACACTTCATCATCTTACGAATCTCAGATTGATAATTAATGTAGCATTTTAGGACACTCTAAATTGACCAAACAGAAGTCATCACAGGTACATCAGCAATAGCAACAGCACCAGGTAGTAGTACTAATACGAGCACAGAACAACTGATAAAAGCCATCGAAGAATTGAAACTCCAAGTATCATAATTGAAACAAGTAAAGGAACAATTGGAAAAATTAGAAAAAAGTTATGACAAATCCAAGATGAATGTGGCAGAGAAAATAAGGGAGGTTAAAACATTAGAGAACAAAGTGAGAGCATTAGAAAAGGATCTCTCTCTGGATAAACCTCTGGCAAAAATCAAAGGAATCCTGTGGGCCAACATCAATCAATCCCTTAATAATGTTTGGCAATCTATCCAAGCTATTTATGAGTAGATTGATTTAATAAGAACAGCCCAAGTGGAAATTCAAAAGACGAGAGCTTTATTCGGGTAGATGCCTGAACAAGCCAACTGGCTAATACATTTTTTTAACACCAAGACCAGTGAACAACTGGAAGTATTGGAAATCACAAACAGGACAGGAACCATTCTGGAAATCAAGAGAGTTCTAACCAAGAGAACTCTGATGCAAAATCTGGAAAGGAGATGCCAGGATATGCAGGTAGAGATTAATTCTTTCACAGAGAAATTCACAGTTTTGCTGAATAAGGGTCTACCAAGTCCTTTAACAAGTAATGACCGACTGATGAGACACACATATTATGCACATAAATTGAATAAATATGTGACTGATCAAGTTACTTCATCAACAAGTGCTACAGGAGTGAAAGCACTTGCATATGGCCAGGTCCTCTATGACAACTTAGAGAGTTTATTCTACATCGAGCACGAGGTAAAGCATCTATTCACCATTCAACCTAATTTCTTCAGATATACAGAGACTGATGAAACTCTCAGAAAACTTTAGAGGCATAAATTACCAGAGCAGAAATGGTGGGAAGATATGCTAGAAATCTTGTAAAATTCTCTTGGATGAAGAATGTAAATTTTCGGCTATTTTTTCATGATAAGATGAACATAGATGAATAAAGGGGCAGACGGGTCAAAGCGTATCGGATGAGAGTTGAAGAACATCCGACAGAGCTGGAACAACCAGCACAGAGTATCAGTGGAAGACAGCTGTAAACCGACTCACAGGGCCTACCTCCAGCACATCAGACAAAAACGGAGCAGCCAGCACAACATCAGTGATCTTTTCCCTGTTATCGAGACTATTTGTCTCTATCTTTTGTAAAAACGATGAATCATCACTAGATATTATCTCCATGAGATATTTTGTATAAATACGTCCTCAATCGAAGTATTTGGGGTTGGTGAGGCATTCTTAGACTTTGCTGTAATACTGAGTTTTTGGAATAGAAAGCTGTTGGAATCAATTGTTGCCGGACTTACTGGATGTAGAATTGAAGCAGAGGACTTGTCACAGAATTCTTGAATCAACCAGTGGACCAATAAGTCCCCTATATCTCCTGTTTTGTAATTTATCTTGTTTCATATATCACCTATGTTTCGAAATCTTAATGATAAAGATAAAAATTAATTCAGAATATGCTTCAATGCACTCTGCTTTCATCAGTTACCATTTTCTTTGTTTTCTTCAGAATTAGAATAAGTAGTGTAACTCTTAATTGATCCTGTTTCCTAATTCTTTCATGTTGATTATTTGTTAAAAGAATTATTAAGTTGTTCTTTAGATGTAATCATTCAATTTCCCATCACGGATAGGTTGAAAGATTCCTAACTGCCTTTCACCCAATTTGAACCCATTCCATCTGCTTTCAAATCTTTGTTTGCTCCCTATTTGACTTCCTTGCTCTGTGAAACCATCTTCTGTTAAGAAACCAAATCCAGAAAGCCAACCTCGTTGACTCCATTAGCCCAATGGACTGAACTAATCAGACTTACACCTCTGCTCTAGTGAATCTCACCATCCAAAAATTCAAACAAAACCCCCGAGCTTCATAACTAGCCTAATACCTTTCAAAACAAAGTTAAATCACAAAGAGGGAGCCCTCTCTGGATATAGATTGGCTAGATTATGCTTTTGAAAGATTGGTTTGTGGTTACGTCGGCCTCCCTTACGTGTCTTACAACTTTGGGGAAAACCTGAGTGACAACATCATTGGTGACTCCGCTGGGGAACAGAATAATTTGTTTGTTGCTGCTATCTACTTTATGAGTTACATACAAAGCCTGAAGTTAGCCAGGTAGCCTTTGAAATGCTTTTGCTTTGCAAATGGCAGAAGTAAATGAATGCTATTTCATTCTATCTCTGGTCTAGCTTATAGATTGGACATTTGGTTTCAAATACTTGATCAGTTCCCTTTTTTATAAATCTTTAAGAAAGTTCACAATTCCCATATCTAAAGTCTCTTAAAGAAATTGTCAAAGTTGTAGTGTCAAACCTTTTTACAGAAAACCAATAATACACCTAAAAGCCTAGCTTCAGAAAGGATTCGTTACACCAGATCAGATCCCGATCCAAACCCACCACCTGTGTTTGAAAATCCCAATCTGATTCCTAGGATTCTTAGAAGCAAGAGAGCCAAGAAAATTCTGCTATTTCTCGACCTCTATTCAGATCAAAATCCTGTCCTGTGAGGTCAGTTCCCCTTGACGACGAACCTTATACTCAGTATTTTGAAAGCTCTTCATTTGGGACCTTTTTCAAATCTGGGTTAACCCACACAGTTCAAGATCCAATATTCATTGAAAATTTACAGCTTGAAGTTGTTGCTTCACATCATGACAAACATCTGCAGAACTCCATCCAACCTGAGCTTAGCTATGAAAAAACACCAAATCTTGCTGTGATTACTACCCCTTCTCCAGGTTCACCATCAACACCAAGTTCAGATCAATAATTTCTTAACCCTGGAGGAGGAGTTTTCTGGCACTTATATAGACATAGACACTGTCAGGGAGTTTAATCAAACAGATAAAATAGAAACAAACATTTCAGTAGAAAGTGCAACTCAAATGCTTCACCCAACAAAGTTTACCAATAAAGAGATGCAAGATCTTAAAGAAATAAACATTGATGAGATTATCGAAGAAGAATCTGAAGTTATTGATCTAAAAGACAATCATTTGCCCAAAGGATTAACTCCTCTGGAAGATTTCTTTGATTTTATTGATATCCCAAAGAAACCCAAGATGCAACCTCTAAAGGTAGACATTGAAGACTGTAACATAGGAACTGAAGAAAATCCAAAAATGATAAAATTGTCCAAAACTTTGCCCCCTGATCAAAAGCTTAAATATGTTGAATTGATCAAAGAATTCCAGGATGTTTTTGTCTTGAGCTATGAAGATCTAAAATCTTATGACACCTCTGTAATTCAACATACAATACCTCTCAAGGAAAATAAAAAACCATTCAAACAAAATCTCAGAAGAATTAACCCTGTACTACTCCCCTTAACTGAAAAAGAAATCAAACGAATGTATGAAGCAGGGATAATTGCTCCTATCAAGTTTTCAGAGTGGGTGTCTAATTTAGTACCTACTAGGAAAAAAACAGGAGAAATCAGATTGTATGTTGATTTAAGGAATGTAAATAAGGTTTCTTTAAAAGACAATTACCCGTTACCTAAGATGGACCACATTTTACAAAGGGTAGTAGGTGCCTCTAGGATTTCACTTTTGGATGGGTTCTCAGGCTTTAAACAGATTCTGGTCCATCCTGATGACCAGGAAAAAACTGCTTTTACAACACCATGGGGAACTTTCAAATATGTTAAAATGCCATTTGGACTTAAGAATGTAGGGGCAACCTTTCAACGAATAATGGACATAGGTTTTGCAAAAAAAATTCACGATTTTCTAGTCATATATCTGGATGACCTTACTGTATTTTCTAAGTGATATCAACAACATTTAGATCATATGGGATAAGTGTTTTTAAAATGCAGAAGGTATGGTATTTCATTAAATCCTAAGAAGCCGTTGTTTGGTCTAGAGGAAGGCAAACTGTTAGGCAATATCATCTCCAAAGATGGCATCAAAATTGATCTGGTTAGAATAAAAGCCATTCTATAAATACCCCACCCCAGAAATGTCAAAGAACTTCAAGCTTTCCTAGGAAAAATCAACTTTTTAAGAAGATTCATACCTAATTTGGCCAAATTGATTAGATCGCTGAACAATATGTTAAAAAAGGATTCCAAGGTTAAATGGACATTAGAATCCAAACAAGCATTTGAAGAAATTAAAATGGCCTTGACCAAAACACCAGTCCTTACAAGTCCAAAGTTTGATAGAGATTTTATAATATTTTCATTTGCATTAGAACACACCATTGCTGCTGTTTTACTACAAAAACATGATCAAGGATGTGAAAAACCCATAGCCTTTTTTAGTAAAGCACTTAGAGATGCACCGCTAAAATACCAAATCATGGAAAAACATGCTTATGCACTTGTGAAAGCTATTAATGACTTCAGAGTCTATATATTGTACTCCCATGTAATATCTTATGTACCAAGTGCTGTTGTCAAAGACATCCTTACTTAGGATGGAATTGAAGACAAACGAGGTAAATGGATAGCTAATATATTGGAGTATGATATTGAAATAAAACCTACAAAGCTTATAAAAGAACAGGGATTGGCTAAACTCATCACTGAAACAAACTTTCAAGCCCTGGATATCAATGAACTGGATAACGAACAGGAGATGACGACTCCAAAAATCAGCCAGGCCTTCTTAGAATCACCTTGGTATGCTGATATAACTCATGTATTATTAAACATGCAAGCTCCTCCAGGGTTATCCAGAACAAAGAAAAGGTTTTTAAAGATGAAAGCTTCAAAATTTTGTATCCTAGATAATGCTTTTTTTTGGAAAAATCATGAAGGGATTCTATTGAATTGTTTAATGAAAGATGAAGTTGTTAAAGTTCTTAAAGAATTTCATGCAGGGGACTGTGGTGGACATCTTTACTGGAAATCAATTGCAGACAAAATCCTAAGGGCAAGATTTTATTGGCCCACCTTCTTCGTTGATGTAAAGAAATTTGTCACCGCTTGCCATAAATGTCAAATTTTTGAAGGCAAGAGGAAACTTTTACCTCTACCCCTTAAACCAATTTCCAATGAAAGGCCCTTCCAACATTGGGGTTTGGACTTCATTGGGGAAATCCATCCTCCCTCTTCTGGCCAACATAAATGGATCCTCACTGCCACAGATTATTTCACCAAATGGATAGAAGCCATTCCTTCAAGACAAGCCAATGATACAGTGATTATATGATTCTTAGAAACCAACATACTGTCTCGATTTGGCTGTCCTGAAAAGATCATAACTGACAATGCTGCTGCTTTCAAATCCAAGAAAATGATAAGTTTATGTAACAAGTACCATATCACTTTAGGCCATTCCACAACCTATTACCCTCAAGGTAATGGCCTAGCTGAGTCTTCCAATAAAAGCCTGATAAATATTATTAAGAAATTGTTGGAAGGGAACAAGAAAATCTGGCACAAAAAACTTACAAATGCACTATGGGCAGATAGACTAACTACAAAGAGATCCATTGGAACTAGCCCTTATGAAATAGTTTATGGCATGGAGGCTATATTTCCATCATCTTTGGGAGTCCCTGTAATGAAGTTACTACAAGAAGCTCAGGTAGAACCCAATGACATTCAAAGAAGAATTAATCAGACCATCCATTTGTAGCAGACCAGAGAAGAGGTATACCAAAGATCCCAAGTGCTACAAGAAAAACTCAAGAAAATATTTGATAAGAGGACCAAGGCAGAAGATTTCTATTTTGGGGACAAAGTCTTAAAATGGGATTCCAAGAGAGAAAACAAAGGAAAACATGGGAAGTTTGACTTCCTTTAGAAGAGACCTTTTATTATCCAGGCCTTACAAGGGAACAATACTTACTTTTTGAAAAATATGGATGGTACAGAAACAGAAGAGGGACCAGTTAATGGTCGAATGCTGAAACACTACTTTGATCCAACTGTTTGATACATTCTTGCTCCAACATGTATATGCTATATCCTTGGTAATGCTGAAGTTGAAGCCCGAAGAAAAGGCCCTAAGCTTCACAAGTATAACTGTCGTACATATAATAAAGCAACCGACAGAAGGAGATTTCAGAGCACAGTCAAAGTTATGGAGAAGGCCATCTGACCTGCTGTTCTTGACTTCCCACTAGGGAAAGCCATCCTCAATTGGAGCCACTGTTATGCTCCTATACCAATAGGTGTCATATTTCATGATTGACAATGAGGAGCTCTGAAATATGTTCATACCTTCTCTTGTTGCAAAGGTTTTCCATATTGTCAAAAAACAAAAAATTTAAAAAATGAAAAGAGGGTATACCCTAAAAGAAAAATAAAAGGGTAAGAAAAATAAGATGGTCAAAAAGTGAAAGAAATGAACCCCAAACAAAAAGACCAGGAAAGTGTGCAAGTCCAAAATGCCACTACTAGTTTGTTTTCTGCAAATATCTGATTGTGTGCAACTTGTTGATTTATGCCACCATTGATGAATGGCCAAACAGCTTAATCTTGGCTAGTTCATGTTTTAGAGAAAGAGAATAAAAATCTGACCAAACTGTTCAATCTTGGCAGATAAGTAGATAGGTAGAGAAGCAAAGGAGCTCAATAGTTAAATTTGAGCCCTTAGATGTTATAAGTGCAGACTTAGGTACGCTTACCATGAAAAAAAAAAGAAGGTGATGAGGGTTTGCTAGTCCAAGTGCACCCAAACAAAGAAAGAAAAAATGCTAGGCCAAGTAGGCAGGGTAGGTACAATGGTGTTGCATAATGATACTTGTGATGGATGTTGTCTCCACATGTGTTAACTTTTACTTTAATCACAAGTGCCATGGCGGATATTACACTTGATGTAGCTCAAGTGAAACAAGGTTTCATGACTAACACCCCTTCATACTTTTCCCTAAAAATCATTCACTTACTTACCCAAGGATATTAAGATCTGCTTAATATCACTCATAAATCACTCATTCCATTTTGTAATGACTCCCTAAGTAAAAACTCTATTTTACTTAGGAGATTGCACAAATGTCATATAAACCCATTTTCTGCTTCAAAGCCTAAGTTAACATGAAAAGACAATTGTTTCTAACTTAGCACTGGTTCATTACATTTTTTCATATTAACTATTAACTTTATATATATAAATCCCACCTTATTCCCAATTCTGTATTGTATATAAATACATTAAAAATTCCCCAAAATATTAATATTTCCCGCCCCGGTCGAATACGACCATAGTTACATTTCAACAGGGATTGATGAATTTGTTTGAATGAAGTTCATTAAGAATCCTCCCCGCGCGCATCATGGAATTAATTCACCTCTGGTTAGTTAATAACCAATAAACCCTCACCAATGAAATTGCCCCTGATACATTTAAAACATGGTTTAATATATCGGGCCTGCAATGTTAACCCGCCGCCATCTCTGAAGCCCGTCCTCCATTAGATCTTTGCCCATCCGTCCGATGGTCAATGATCATTTTGCGACCACCATAACCGCCAAAAATTAACGTGCGGGGAATTGGTGGTTTTGACGTCGTACTAACGACACACGTCACTCATTTAACCTGCTCGCTTGCCCCTCGTCTGAAACCACCTGACCCCAAAAGGGGTGCGGGGAAAACTGCTTACCACCATGCGCATGACGACAAGACATCCCATCACTCTGATGTCAACTGCTCAATAAATGCCAAAATCCCCCGCCAAACCAATTTCGTTAAAAACAATAGGAAAAGGCCATTTTCACCATTTTCCCTGTGAACTGTTTTCATGCAAAATATGTCCAGACGACCGTACGAGCGTCCAGTCCACCACCCGGCCAAGAAATTCTAGCGTCGTGCTCTGCAGTTTGTCGTCAAACCTGCGAATTACACGATTTTCCTCTTAAAAAGAGGTATTTACCAAATTCACTTTGCGAACCTGTAATTTCATTTTTTCCACTGAGAATTTTACCCAAAAGTGCCGAATTCAAGTTGAAACCATTTTGAAGCTGCCATAAAAAGACCCCCAAGCCTGCTGTTTACTTTGTTAGAGTCGATCTTGTCAGTCCTCCGTCAGAGATCAAAACTCTTTATGCATTTCATTTTTAGGATTCCCGCTCCATTCACTCATCTGCGTTCCGCTAGGGGCATGCCATAAATCTGACAGACAAGGTCATGCTAGTCATTTCCCCTCATGTCTGGCTCCTGCTAGCTTAGGTCTTTTGTCAATGATCACTAAAGTTCATGACAGTCAAGGTCTGGTCCTTTAATGGACAAAAGTCATTTTTGATAATTAGGTCTAGAGATTAATCAATTTGGTCTTCAAATATATCCAATAAAGCCCTGTAGGCTAGAGGGAGGCCCTTACAAAGTTATGATTTAGAGAGTTTCGTCGTCATGTTGATAGACTTCGACTGTTCTTCAAAACTCTGTTTTGAAGAAAAGTCAAACAATGTCATTTGTGATAAAATTTTCAAAAAAGTCGTCAGTTGATTTCTTAAGGTGCAGACATGGTTTTCGTGGCCAAATGCCCTGTCATGCAATCCCTGCAAAGAGTGCTGAAAATTTCATCATTTGAGCTAAAATTTCAAAGGGAAAAGTGAAATTCAGTGTTGCTTTAAGTCAATGAAAAAGTGTCAAAACATAACATTAGCAAAATGGGTTTTTGAAGAAGCAAAAATTTAACCCATGACTTCAAAGTTTTTAAATAGAGAATTCCCACAAGCAAACAAAGTTATTGTGGTAATCAAGGTTATTGAGAAACATAGCAAAGTGTTTGAGAGTGCAAAGTGTGTGTTTGGAGTGAGTGGGAGTCGTTTTCCAGAGCGCGATGCACACATAGAGGGGCCCGACGCACACATAGAGCGCGACGCACATAGAGCCACCCCACAGTGCAAAATTTCTACGGATGCAGCGCACTAGGTTTGGCACGCGGCGCACACCCACAAAGGCCCGAAATCGTGCCAATTTGCTTCAAGTTGCTTGTGAAACCCCTCAAATCGACAGGTAGGCTCTATATCATGGCTTGCTCATCAAATTTTATGAATGTTATGGTGGTTCATGGCTATGTTTAATTGCAACAAAACTCATAAAGCCAACCACGAGAAAACATCAAAGCCATGGTTGCTAGGGTTGCAAAGTTGTGGTGTTAGTGCCAAGGCCCCATTTTCACCCCTCATTCTTCCCTTTCTTGCCATTTTTCCGTGTCCCCCCTATCTCATTTTCCCCTATTACCCCTACCCTAAAATATTACCAAACCCCATTCCCTATCCCCTCCTCTTATTTGTCAACATAACACCCCAAAGCCCTACCTATCAAATCCCTAAACCCTCCTATATATCCCTAAACAAAACATGTCCCCATAACCCCTATTTCCATGATATTATCCCCCTCCTAATACTCCCTTGTTTTCATTGTTCCCCTTGGTGGAAGATATCACAAAAACACCTAGTTTCACACCATCATCGAAGGGCAACCCAAGTATAGCACACACACAACAGTCATGGCATCTGAGAATTCATCAGAGTATGAGATGGAGACACAAAGTGATTCATCCTCGGAAGACCAGGATCCCAGGAGACATCACAAGAGTGGCAAACATGTTAGGGATGAGCCAACCACCCTCACAGAATTGCAGGGCTGCCCTCTTGCTATGTCATGCTTCTAGCATCTATCATGTTTTGAATTTTGTCAAAGGGTGGCTAATGTTAGAGTTCATCATGAGTTGGCCCGTCTTTTTGTGCTTCACCTACATGGAGGCCAGTCTATCCTGGTCGGGGTCACCTTCACGTTGACACCCGAAAATATCTTAGTGGCAAACGGAATACCGAATGTTGGAGAACAATGGTACAAGAAAAAGAAGGTGGATAGGCAACACTATGAGCCTTACATTAAGGCCAGATTCTTGAGGCAGCTCACAAGAGTCTTTCCATTCAGATATTTGAAAGATGAATATGCTCCGCTCATGAAATTGATCATGAAGTACTTCAGCTGTGAGGGGAGGTTCTCTCATTTATATGCCTATCACATCAGGTTGCTCATGCACTTTACCAGGGTACGGATGATGAACATCCCATTTTTCATTTGCAAGAACATAGAGAGGATGAGCACCTTCATGCAGCATAAGACCCCTCAACAACAACTTAACAGTGTGTATCACTTTGCTCTTATCCGGATTTTGGTGGATCATCAGTTGGGATTGCAGGGCATTTCTTGGGTATTATCAGAGGGAGAGCATGAGATAGGTGGTCCTTCTCATCAGTATGAGCACCATGAGACCACTACTATGCCAGTATTCATTACATATCAGAGAGGTAGTAGGCACTTGTTTGCAGTAGCAAAGCGAGTGTTATGTCCACCTGGGGTGGAAGGGGCCTCACTTCCGTAATTGACAACACAGGTACAGGACAAGGGCAAGAGGCCCATGCATGACGAGGGGCCATCAGGTAAACAGGAGGCCGACTTCATCCTCATTCAGGATGATGATGCAGATGTGGAGAGTGCCAAACTTAGGATGACCATCCAGGAGTAGAACACAGAGATCCAACACTTGTCACTCAATTTGGAGATGGCCAAATGGATCATCAAGTATTTGGAGCAGAGGAACAAATAGCTTGAGGACCAGCATGAGATCATGGAGCTGCAAAGCATTCGTGAGAATCGACAAGCTGCCCAACAAAGGAGGATCGAGCTCACTACCTTGGAGCAAGAGATTAACAATGACCGTGAGTCTTGGCTCGAGCGGATCAAAATCCACCTTGAGAGATTGCTGGAGAAGGCTGACAGAGACAAAAACATACTAAGGTGGATGGTTTATCACTACAGGGCACGGAACATGAGTTCAAAGGCTCGGATAAGGAGCTTGAAGGCAAAATTGAGCAGAGCAACAAAGAGACAAAAGAGGCAAAAAGAGCAAGATCGGCTTCGAATCTTGGCTGAAGCCTCTGTGGCCCAGCATAGTGCCTCTTAGAGAACCTCCAGCCCAAATTTCAAGAAATTTGGGGCAATTTGGTCACATGGTAATTTTGGTCACACACAGGTTTTTCCCTGTGCGCCGCACCACTGCCACAACGCTTAGGATTGGGAGCTCAAATACAAATGGCTTGCATTTTTGGATTCAGCATGCAAAATCAACGAACTGTGCTTGGACAAGAAAATTTGGGCTGGATTGAGTCTCATGAGGTCAAAACACCCAAAAAAGAACCTCCTCTGCCCCTATTTTGAACCACAGGAACAGCCGGGAGAATGAATATTTGGGGGCAAATGAGCACCAATCAGAAATTTCCACTGGGTTGGAAAGTAACAGGCCAGGCTTTCCAAAAAGCACATTTGGCACATTTTAGACCATGCAGGTACCTCAAAATAGCCTCCAAAGTGGCGCAAGCATATAAATTGGCCGAACATAAGAGAAAGCGCCAATCACCTCCGTTTCGCGAAATTTCGATTCGCGACTTTCTCCAAGTGGGCCCGCCTCACTACACACTTTATTTTTCAGCAACTAAGCAAATTTAAAGAGTTGGCTTCTATCCAAGTGGCAAAGGAAGCAAAACGGTCCCAAGCCATTTGTCATCTTTGTAACGCTGCACCTGTAGCTAATGGTTGGATTTCCATCTCCATTTTGTAATGATTTGAGAAACTCCCCAACTCTTGGTCGTTCTATCTCCTCATAGCATGGTCTATTTATTGTATGCAAACTATTTGCAAAGGGTTGGTTGATTGTAATTTCTGGGAGACTGTGGGAAAGAAACTCTGTTTCTTCATTGTATATTTTGACGGAGGATTAATGAAAGGCAACGGCTCTGTTTCATGAGATTCATGTGGTTGTGAGTGTAGTAAATGTGTTTTTCCTTACGTTTCATCTGTATCTTGTTATGTTTCATAGTTCATTCATATTCATTTCCAGTGAAATTTTCTGAGTAAGATAAGGTAGAATTCATTTTTATTGCTTTGCCTGTGGGAAAGTTTCACACTGTGTGTTTCTCTTCTGTTGAAAAGGATTCATGTACTTATGCCCTTTTTACCCTCCTAAGCAATCTCTCCATTCTGCGTTATTTCAAACTAAATTGTTAGACTTTCCGCCTATCTTGCCTCACGAAGTAATCTGTGCCTTTGTATTAAATTTTCTGCTCATTGCTGTCCGTTGGTCCCATACCATCCCAGAAACTCAGTCATTCATAAAAAATTGCTTCTTGTATCCATAATTACTTACTACCCTAAGATCAATATTTTGCTGTCAGTCATCTCAGACCATTTCATTTACTTATTCGCTGAGAGTGACTCGGAGAGAGCCCTCTCCTGTTCTGGTAGGGCTAGCTACCAGACTGAGTGTGGTTTGTGGTTACCCTGAATTTTGCCTTCCTTTAGCCTTAGGCGGATTTAGGTGCTAACATAGTGGCGACTCCGCTGGGGAACGAAATTAATCCCCTTACTTCTTGATAACTCTAAGCTTTCGGATGATAAGTTTAGGATTGGATAGGCTGAGTAAGTTGGTTGTGTCCTTTGATTTTTCTCAATAGCACGCTGGCTTCTAGAAGATATACCAGAGCTAATCCAGATCCGGATCCTCCCACATCTACGAAAATCCCAATTTGATTTCAAGAATTCGTCGTCAAGAGAGCTCTATATCTTTCGTGTTCAAATCCCATTCATGCCCCGACATTTTTGAGTATCTTGAAGATCTAGATTTTGATGAGCAGTTTGAACTATCGTTGTTCAAAACCAAATCCGAAAGGGTGGTTGACTCTATTGTCCACAGTCCACAGTTTCTTGTAGACTTGGAGACGGAAAGGGCTAACCGGTCAATTGATAACTACATTATAGCTCAACTTCAAGCTCCAATTGTTAGTCCCTTACAAGCTGTTAACACTCCTCCAACGCCTCCGAGGCCAAATCCACCAAGAGTGATGGCTGCCCGTTTTGCACCTCTTGTTCTGCCTCAAGTTTTAGATGATATTCCTGCAGATTATCAAAGCAAAATCCTGTTTTTTGATGGCACCCCTAATGGAATTACTGCTCAGCAAAATGTGGATGGAATGGCAGATTTCTATGAACTTCATGAAATTGATGCGGAGAATGTGGCAATGAGACTCTTTGTACAAACATTTGCAGGTGAAGTGAGGAAATGGTTCAGAGGTTTGCCGGCTGCACGCATCGCTACCTTGGCTGACCTACAAAGACAATTTTTAAACCGCTGGGAAGTGAAAAGGAATCCTCTTCAAATTCTGGCTGAATATGAGAAAATCAAAAGAAACGCTGGTGAGTCGGTCCAAGACTATTGCATTAGATTCAATTCAGTTTATAAAGAAATTCCAGATCATTCTCGGATGGTTTTGATGCTAACATGGCTTATCAATTAAGAGAGAGAGAACTGGCCACAATGGAAGACATGCAGAAGATAGCAGTCAGCGTTGAAGCAAATATGATGATCAAGAGAGCTAGAGCAAAGGCAGAGAAGAAGGTCACCGTAAAAGAAGAGTCTTCTTCGGTAGATCAATTACTCCAGAAGGTAGAGCAGATGCTTGAAAGGGCGAAACTTGACAAATCTAAGCCACAAGTTAGAAATCCTAACTTCTGTGGCCAGCAACAGCCACAATATAGAATAAGACAAAGAGATCAGCGAGCCCAAGAGCAGACAACACAGCAACCAGTACAGCCACCTTTGCAGCAAAATTTTGTGCATGGACCGGAATCAGATGAGGATGGCAATATAATAGGTGACGAAAACCACCTCTTTACTCCTGATGATTTGCCTATTTATCTCACTGAGGATGAGGATTATGCAGAGAGTTTGACTGTACACAAAGATGTAGATTTCATTCTAGCAAATGACACCGTCTTGGAGGAAGAATCAGATGAGTACCAAAGAGGCTATATGAATTCTCTGTCCGCCCAACAGCAGTGATATTCACTTAGAAACAGAGATGTGCCAGTCAAACCAATTCAGAAAAGGAAGGACATTGAGGCAACAAAGAATGATTCATCAGTTTTACAAAGGAAAGGAAAGGAAGCGATTGATCCAGACAATAGCAAATCACCATCAGCAGAACAATCACATCAGCAAGTTGCATCGAAAGAAAAGGAAAGGAAAGAAATCCCAATCAAAGAGGTAGAAAAGATTCTTGCTTTTAATTTAGAGAATGAGATTTCTAAATTAAAGGTATCCATCCCCTTGACTAAAATAATGAGGAACAACAGTTATAGAGGACAAGTATCTAAAATGTTGAATTTGGACCCAATGTCCGACATGGTGAATGTCGAAGATGATCAACCTGAAATGATTTTTGGGCCAGCATCAAATGGTGAGTCTCCTGATAGTGATGTGCCACATTTTTATATCAGTTTAAGATTGCATGATTAGTGTTACATAACGCCATGTTCAATTCCGGAGCTTCTCACAATCTCATGCCCAAGGCTATTATGGATAAGCTTGGTCTGGACATCACCCGGCAATACCATGATCTCTATTCGTTTGATTCTAGCAGAGTAAGATGTATAGGACTCATCAAAGACTTGGTTGTGGGTCTAGATCAGCTCCCAATGGAGAATGTTTTGATGGATGTTGTTGTAGCAGATATTCCTCCCAGGTTTGGCATGCTTCTTTCCAGGTCCTGGGTAGCGAAATTTAAAGGGACACTACAGCTAGATTTCTCCTATGCAACGATTCTGGTGTTTGGCCAAATGAGGAAATTGTATCGGGAACAAAAAATAAAATACATGATCACAAGCAAGGAGAAACCAATAAATCATCTGATTAATTATGTACATACAGATTTAGATTCTTTTGTTTTGTATTCTGATAATTTCAATGATATCGATAGTCAGTTAGTAGAAGCAGATGATATTCCGGAAATAATAGAAAATTTCATAGGATTTTTAAAGAAAGAAGGACAAGAACAGCAGAACAACATTGGGCAATCAGCTGAAAGTACTGGACAGCAAGCAGACAAGGCACAACAAACAGATTTCCAACAGTTGCAAGAGGAGGAAGAAGGTTTTTGGACCATGGATTTCGATGGAGCAGTGGGAAATGATGGCGCTGGAATTGGAATTTGGGTACGCAGTCCTTTCTCCACCCGGAACAAAGTCCCTAGCAACGTGCAGGTATGCTCTTACAAGTTGGCTTTTGATTGTTCAAATAATGAAGCTAAGTATGAAGCTCTGATTGCTGGCCTAAAGATTCTAAGAAAGTTGAATGCTAAGAGGATTTCAGTATATGGTGACTCGGAATTGGTAATGAAGCATGTCAGAAGCGAATATCAAACAAAGCATCCTAGGATGCGGGCTTACCGTAATGCAGTTCTAGACATCCTAAAATTATTTTCAGAATACACTTTGACATGTGTGCCTCGTATACAAAATAGTATTGTTGATGCTCTTGCTAAGGCAGCAAGTAGTTTGAAGATCCCAATGAACTCCAGCGATAAATTTGAAATCCATGTCAAGCATCATCCAACCGTTCCAAACAATCAGAGATATTGGAAAGTTTGACGATGGTAAATGTAATGGTACAGATGAGGTGCAGATCAATGAAATGGACGTGTTGCAGCTGAAGAATAATGTTATTCCTAAAGGCTTGATACCTTTAGAAGAACTTTTTGATCAAGATGATGTAGCCCGCAAACCAACATTACAGCCAACAGAGAAGGGTGTAGAAGAAGTCAATATTGGAACAGCTACTAATCCTAAATTGGTAAAATTGTCCAAAGCATTACCACCAAAGATCAAGGACAAATATATCAGTTTTTTGTCTTCATTTGCAGATGTGTTTGCTTGGGACTATTCTGACTTAAAGACATATGATACCAATATAATTCAGCACATTATACCCATCAAGCCCAATCAGAAACCATTCAGACAGAAGTTGAGAAGGCTAAATCCAAAGTTGCTGCCATCTATTGAAAGGGAGATAAACAAGTTGTACAAATCAGGAATCATTGTTCCCATCAGATTTTCGGATTGGATCTCTAACTTGGTGCCCGTACAAAAGAAGACAGGTGAGATTCGCTTATGTATTGATTTTAGAAACCTCAATAAAGTTTCGTTGAAAGAGAATTATCGCCCAAAATGGACCATATACATCAGTGAGTAGTGGGAGCATCTAGTATGTCACTACTTGATGGTTATTCCGGATATAACCAAGTTTTTGTCCATGAAGATGACCGAGACAAGACAGCGTTCACCACTCCATGGGGAACCTTTCATTACGCTAAAATGCCTTTTAGTTTGAAGAACGTAGGTGCCACATTTCAGCGTGCAATGGACTTGGCTTTTGCAAATGAGAATGATGTCTTTTTGGTTGTACCTCGATGATTTGACGGTGTTTTCCAAATATGATGAAAAGCACATGTACCATCTAAAAACAGTCTTCCAAAAGTGCCGAAAATATGGCTTGTCGCTGAATCCGAAGAAGAGCTTGTTCGCCATGGAGGAAGGCAAACTACTCAGGCACATTATCTCAAAAGATGGCATTCGTATTGACCCAGCACGTGTGAAAGCAATTCAGCAAATCAATCTGCCCCAGAATAAGAAAGAGATTCAATCTTTCAATGGTAAAATGAATTTTCTACACCGCTTTGTACCTAATCTTGTTGAACACCGAAGAGAGATGAAAAACATGCTTAAGAAGGACAGCCAAGTGAAATGGACAGAGGAGGCTGTAAAATCTTTTAATTTGGTCAAATTGGCTCTTTCTTCAGCTCCAATTCTAGTCAGCCTGGACTACACTCAGGATTTCATATTGTTTTCATTTGCTTCGAAGCATACTATGGAAGTGGTGTTATTACAGAAAAGAGATGATCACGAAAGACCCATTGCATTCTTCAGCAGAGCTATAAGAGATGCAGCCTTGAAATACAACATCATTGAGAAGCAATCCCTTGCACTTGTGAAGGCATTGAAAGATTTCCGGGTATATATTGTACATTCTCATATTTTGGCCTATGTTCCTAACGCTGTTGTCAAAGATGTTTTAGTACAGACCGATCCGGAAGGAAGATGAGGCAAATGGATTGCAGCTTTGTTGGAATATGATGTGGACATAAAGCCCACAAAGCTGGTTAAAGGACAGGGATTAGCAAAGTTAATGGCCGAATCAAACTTTCACGCCTTGGACATAAATCTGATCACTACTATGTCCGATGAGAATGGGGAAGGATCGTCAATTCAGGTATCTGAAATGTTTGCTCTTTCTCCATGGTATTCAGATATCATATATGTGCTTAAAAATTTGTCACCACCATCTGGCATGACTAGAAACAAAGCGAGAACACTCAAGTTGAAAGCTGCCAAGTTTTGCATTCTAAATTCTGCACTGTATTAGAAAGATCCCGGTGGCGTTTTGTTAAATTGTTTGGTGGAAAAGGAAGCAAAGAAGGTCATGGAGGACTGCCACCAAGGAGACTGTGGTGGTCACCTTTTTTGGAAATCAACAGCAAATAAAATTCTGAGAGCAGGGTACTATTGGCCGACATTGTTTGCTAATGTATATAAGATGGTCAAGTGCTGTCATAAGTGTCAGATTTTTGAAGGAAAGTAGAAGCTACAGCCTTTACCACTTAAGCCTATAGAGGTGAGTGACCCTTTCCAGTAATGGGGATTGGATTACATTGGCGAAATTTATCCCGCTTCTTCCGTTCAGCATAGATGGATCCTCACAGTGACAGATTATTTCACGAAATGGATCGAGGCAATTCCCACCAGACAAGCTACTGATGCGGTAATCATTTCATTCCTTGAAAATAACATCTTGTCTCACTTTGGTTGCCCGAATAAGCTAATCACTGATAACGCAGCAGCTTTCAAATCAAAAAGGATGGTAGAGTTTTGTCACAAATATCACATCATTTTGGGTCACTCAACTGCCTATCATCCGCAAGGCAATGGATTGGCAGACTCTTCGAATAAATCATTGGTCAACATCATCAAGAAGCTGCTGGAAATAAACAAGAAGAGCTGGCATAAGAGGTTGGTCAATGCACTGTGGGCAGATTGGGTCAGTCAGAAGAAATCCATAGGTACATCACCTTTCGAGCTTGTTTATGGAGTTGATACAGTATTTCCTACCTCTCTCGCTACCCTGGTAGTCAAACTTCTTCAGGGGGCCGGCAGTGAAGAAGATCCCATGCAGAGAAGGTTGAATCAAATGGTCCACTTGCATCAGACCAGAGAATAAGTTTTCAAGAACACATCCAAATTGCAAGAGAAGATCAAGAAAATTTATGACAGAAAAGCAAAGGCGGACAAATTTCAGTTGGATGATGTGGTGCTGAAGTGGGATGCAAGAAATGGGGAAAAGGGTAAGCACGGTAAGTTCGAGAACCTCTGGAAAGGTCCCTTTAAAATTGCAGCATATCGGGGTCAGAATGCCTTTCTTCTGAAGGAAATGAACAGGGAAGATTGTCCAGGAGGGCCGATCAATGGTCAGCTGCTCAAGCGGTACCATTTCTGAGTTATTAACGTTGCTTCCACTGTCATTGTAAATACCATTTTTATTTCAATTTGATTAGAGTTTGTCAAGTTAGTCTTCAAGTCATTTCAATATCAAATTTAAGTTAGTTTTTTGGTCATTTCAGTTTCATATATGAGTCAGAGTCCTGTTGCTTGTCGAAAAAATGACTCCATAGCCCAATGGATGAAGGCATTGTCTAGCTCTTCCAGAGATATGTTGTTCTTGGCACCTCCAAGGAGCTACTATCCCCCATTGGATCCAATGTTAGAGTCGGTCTTGTCAGTCCTTCGTCAGAGATCAAAACTCTTTATGCATTTCATTTTTAGGAGTCCCGCTCCATTCACCCAGCTGCATTCTGCTAGGGGCATGCCATAATCTGACGGAAAAGGTCATGCTAGTCATTCCCCCTCGTGTTTGGCTCCTGCCAGCTTAGGTCTTTTGTCAATGATCACTAAAGTCCATGACAGTCAGGGTCTGGTCCTTTAATGGACAAAAGTCATTTTCGATCATTAGGTCTAGGGATTAATCAATTTGGTCTTCAACCATGTCCAATAAAGCCATGCAGGCCAGAGTGAGGCCCTTACAAAGTTATGATTAAGAGAGTTTCATCGTCATGTGGACAAACTTCGACTGTTCTTCAAAACTCTGTTTTGAAGAAAAGTCAAACAGTGTCATTTGTGATAAAATTTTCAAAAAAGTTGTCAGTTGATTTCTTTAGGTGCAGTCATGATTTCCATGGCCAAATGCCCTGTCATGCAATCCCCGCAAAGAGTGCCGAAAATTTCATCATTTGAGCTAAAATTTCAAAGGGAAAAGTGAAATTCAGTGTTGCTTTAAGTCAGTGAAAAAAGCCAAAATGAAACATTAGCAAAGTGGGTTTTTGGAGAAGCAAAAATTTAACCAATGACTTCAAAGTCTTTAAATAGAGGTTTCCACAAGCAAACAAAGTTATTATGCAAGTCAAGGTCATAGAGAAACGTTGCAAAGTCATTAGGAGAGCAAAGTGTGTGTTTAGAGTGAGTGGAAGTTGTTTTCCAGAGCACGGCGCACACATAGAAGGGTGCAGCGCATATACAGAGCGCGGCGCACACACCGAGTGCGGTGCACTGGGTTTGGCACATGGTGCACACCCACAAAGGCCCAAAATTGTGCCAAATTGTCTCAAGTTGCCTACGAAACCCCTCAAATCAGCATGTAGGCTCTATATCATGGCTTGCTCATCAAATTTTGGGAATGTTATGGTGGTTCATGGCTATGTTTAATTGCAACAAAAATCATAATACCAACCACAAGAAAACACCAAAAGCCATTGTTGCTAGGGTAGCATAATTGTGGTGTTGATGTCAAGGTTCTGTTTTCACCCCTCATTTTTCCCTATCCCCCCTATTTCATTTTTCCCTATTACTCCTACCCTAAAATATTACCAAACCCCATTCCCTATCCCCTCTTATTTGTCAACATAACACCCCAAAACCCTACCTTATCAAACCCCCTAACCCCCCTACATATCCCTAAACAAAACTTCTCCCTATAACCCCTATTCCCATCATATTATTCCCCTCCTAATACTCCCTATTTTCACTGTTCCCCTTGGTGGCAGATATCACAAAAACACCTAGTTCCACACCATCATCAAAGGGCAGCCCAAGTACAGTACACACAACAGTCATGACCTCTGAGAATTCATCAGAGTATGAGATAGAGACACAAAGTGATTCATCCCCGGAAGAACAGGCTCCCAGGAGACATCACAAGAGTGGAAAACATGTTAGGGATGAGCCAACTACCCTTACAGAATTGCAGGCCTGCCCTCTTGCCATGTCATGTTTCCAGCATCTATCATGTTTTGAATTTTGTCAAAGGGTGGCTAATGTTAGATTTCATCATGAGTTGGCCCGTCTTTTTGTGCTTCACCTACATGGAGGTCAGTCTATCTTAGCCAAGGTCACCTTCACATTGACACCCGAAACTATCTCAGTGGCAACCAACATACCAAATGTTGGAGAACAGTGGCACAAGAAAAAAAAGGTGGATAGGCAACACTATGAGCCTTACATTAAGGCCAGATTCTTGAGGCAGCTCATAAGAGTCTTTCCATTCAGATATTTGAAAGATGAATATGCTCCACTCATGAAATTGATTATGAAGTACTTCAGCTATGAGGGGAGGTTCTCTCGTCTATATGCCTATCACATCAGGTTGCTCATGCACCTTACCAGGGTGCGGATGGTGAACCTCCCATTTTTCATTTGCAAGAGCATAGAGAGGATGAACACCTTCATGCAGCATAAGACCCCTCAGCAGCAACTTAACAGTGTTTATCACTTTGCTCTTATCCAGATTTTGGTGGATCATCAGTTGGGATTGCAGGGCATTTCTATGGAGGACTTCATCTCCAATGACCTCTTCAGCACTTCACAGGTATTATCAGAGGCAGAGCATGAGATAGGTGGTCCTTCTCATCAGTATGAGCGCCATGAGACCACTATTATGCCAGTATTCGTTACATATCAGAGAGGCAGTAGGCACTTGTTTGCAGCAGAAAAGCGAGTGTTGTCTCCACCTGCGGTGGAAGGGGCCTCGTTTCCGGCATCGACAACACAGGTACAAGGCAAGGGCAAGAGGCCCATGCATGACAAGGGGCCATTAGGTGAACAGGAGGCCAAATTCATCCTCATTCAGGATGATGATGCAGATGTGGAGAGTCCCAAACTTAGGATGACCATCCAGGAGTATAACACGGAGATCCAAGACTTGTCACTCAATTTGGAGAGGGCCAAATGGATCATCAGGTATTTGGAGCAGAGGAACAAACAGCTTGAGGGCCAGCATGAGATCATGGAGCTGCAAAGCATCCGTGAGAATCGACAAGCTACCCAACAAAGGAGGATCAAGCTCACTCCCTTGGAGCAAGAGATTAACAATGACCGTGAGTCTTGGCTCGAGTGCATCAACATCCACCTTGAGAGACTGTTGGAGAAGGCCGACAGAGACAAAACCATACTGAGGCGGATGGTTTATCATTAGAGGGCACGGAACATGAGTTCAAAGGCTCAGATAAGGAGCTTGAAGGCAAAATTGAGCAAAGAAACAAAGAGACAAAAGAGGCAAAAGGAGCAAGATCGGCTTCGAATCTTGGCTGAACCTCCAACCCAAATTTCAAGAAATTTGGGGCAATTTTAGTCACATGGCAAAATTTTGGTCACAAACACTCAAAAAATGACCTCTGTGCCCCTATTTTGACACACAAGAAGCAGTCTTGGGAGAATGAAGATTTGGAGGGCCAAATGAGCACCAAATTCAGAAATTCCACTTGGGTTGGAAAGTAGACAGGTCGGGCTTTCCAACAAGCACACTTGGGCACATTTTGGACTCCTCCAAGTACCTCAAAATAGCCTCCAAAGTGGCGCAGCGCATATAGAATTAGGCGCGGCACATATAGAGAAAATGGCCAAATTCACCTCCATTTCGTGAAATTTCGATTCACGACTTTCTCCAAGTGGGCCCACTCATCTACACTTCACTTTTTTCAGCAACTAAGACAAAGTTTAAAGAGTTTGGCTTCTATCCAAGTGGCAAAGGAAGGCAAAGGGTCACCCAAGCCATTTGTCATCTTTGTAACGCTACACCTGTAGCTAATGGTTGGCTTTCCATCTCCATTTTGTAATGATTTGAGAAACTCCCCAGCTGTTGGTCATTCTATCTCCTCATAGCATGATCTATTTATTGTATGCAAACTATTTGCAAAAGGTGGGTTGGTTGGCTTGTAATTTCTGGGAGACTATGGGAAAGAAACTCTGTTTCTTCATTGTATATTTTGACAGAGGATTAATGAAAGGCAGCGGCTCTCTTTCATGAGATTCATGTGGTTGTGAGTGTAGCAAATGTGTTTTTCCTTATGTTTCATATGTATCTCGTTATGTTTCATAGTTCATTCATATTCATTTCCAGTGAAATTTTCTGAGTAAGATAAGGTAGAATTCATTTTTATTGCTCTGCCTGTGGGAAAGTTTCACATTGTATGTTTCTCTTCTGTTGAAAAGGAATCATGTTCTTATGACCTTTTCACCCTCCTAAGCTATCTCTCCATTCCACGTTATTTCAAACTAAATTGCTAGACTTTCCGCCTACCTTGCCTCAAGAAGTAATCTGTGCCTTTGTATTAAACTCTCTACTCATTGCTTTCCATTGGTCCCATACCATCCCAGAAACTCAGTCATTCATAAAAAATTGATTCTTGTATCCATATTTACTTACTAGCCTAAGATCAATATTTCACTGTAAGTCATCTCAGACCATTTCGTTTACTTATTCGCTGAGCGTGACTCGGAGAGAGCCCTCTCCTGTTCTAGTAGGGCTAGCTACCAGACTGAGCGTGGTTTGTGGTTACCCTGAATTTTGCCTTCCTTCAGCCTAAGGCAGATTTCGGTGCTAACAAGTACAATGGATGGGATGATCCGTGCACGCATCTGGCCAGGTGGGCATAGGCATGTGGAAAACAATCTATGCGGATGCACATGAACTCCACATTGAAATGTATGATCAATAAGCATGTGTTTGGGGGACCAAGGTGCAAATGGCTCTTAATGTTGGGGAAACATTATATAGGAAGAACAGTCGCACAGAAGGTTCTCCGTGCGGAAGCATTCAACAAGGTATGTAATGCACTGAACAAAGTATGCAATGCACACCGAAGTGATTGGGACCTGTGTGTACCTGCAGTATAATGGGCTTATAGGACGACATGCAAGAAACTGATGGGAAAAACACATTTTAGGCTTGTCTATGGAGTGGAAGTTGTAATACCTATGGAATACATCATTCCTAGTCTGCACATAGCATTACTCACAGGTATGATGGATCGCGAAGCCCTGGAGGAGAGGCTCGCGCAGTTGGAGGAGCTCAAAGAAGAATGATTTTTGGCGGGATTTCACCAACAGGTCCAAAAGCAGCGCGAAAAGGCTTGGCACGATTGACATATTAAGTTGTGCACCTTCAAGGTGAACGATTTGGTGTTGTTGTATGATAGTAAGTTCGATAAATTCTCAGGTAAGGTCAGAATTCATTGGTTGGGATAGTATGTTATTAAGGAGATCACACATGGTGGCGCGATGCAGTTGGTAAAGTTAAATGGATAACTCTTCCCAGGAAAAGTCAATGGAAATTGTTTGAAGGTGTATACAGGGGGCTCGGCCATCTGAATAGGTGACAAAAGCACAGTCTTAGCGCTCCAAGAAGCTGAAAGGAGGCACGGGACTATAAACTACTTTGCCCAGGAGCTGCATGATGTCAAAACTGCGTGCAATAGCGAAGTGTCATAGAGTCCGCGACAACGCGGGGTAGCTATGCTTCCACGTGGGTTAGCGGGAAATTGACCGTTACAATCGTTATTCACAATGTGATGCTTGGTTTGAGACCAAATCGAGTGGGTGGCAGGAATTTAAGGTGAAATTTATGGGATAGATTCTTGAAATTATGTCGCCAATTGAGCACTAATGGACCGAATGTGGGGGGAATGGTCGAATTTAAATTCAAAAGGCGCTATAAATTACAAAGGGTTGTCTAGCAAACAACACTTGGAAAGTTGAGCTGAGTTGTTGCACACTCAGACATTCATGAACCCAGACTTGTTTGATCTTCTGAAGGCTAATTTGTTGCTTGAGCAACTACTCGAGCCATTAAGAGAATTGTGGAATAGCACTATGGCAGCACCTGAGGAAGCCATGGATACCAAGGTAATGACCGTTGAGGAAGCTGCATAGGCCATGATAGAAATGGAAGCCCCAGAAAGTGTCAGGATAGTCGCAGAAATCCCTAAATTTCCATGTATGCCAAGACCCAAGAAAGACAAGCAGACTATGGTACCAATGCGTGTATCCCCTAGAAATCCGTTAAGGACTAAGCTTACCATGGAAGAAAAGGGGAAGGTTATTAATTTGGAGGCCGATGAGGAGGAAGAATTTGAAGAAATCCTGGTAGAGGAGGAGGAAGATGTAGAAATGGAGGTTGACACCCAGAGTATAGACCCTCTTACCAGGTTGCTCGCATATGTTCCTCTGTGGAAGGTAAAGCTAAGGTGCCTAAAGATATAGATGAGAGAAAGATCTCTCTGCAGACTTTGTTGCTCCCCAACGACATCACTTTCGAAGAAGCGCACTTGGGGTGAGTGCTTGTACTAAAATTTGAAGACTGGGATCTCACAGACCACGAGAAGTTCCCGCATTTGGCAACCGCGCAGCTAATACACCCAAAGAAAGACGTGCCGACTAGTGTCATAGAGTTGGAGCCACGTAAGTGACTGAGAGATGTAGAAAAGGGAGGATTGTTAAACCTACTCTGGGTGCCGCATTACCAATCTGCCATAGTGACCATTTTTGTCATCAAGCAGCTGCTCTGCTTGGTGCATGATGGGTGTTTATGGCTGGAGGAGCCCATCCCCATCACAAACCACTTAATTCACAAAATTACCCAGCTCCCTTGCAAAGGGGAGGACCCAACAAACATCTCGGAGGGTAAGAGTGATGATTTGGCCATCATGGAGGCCATGAAGAAGAAGTTTAAGCTGGAGAAGAAGAAGAGAGGGTATGTGATTTCTAGCATCAATAACCCTGTGGTCAAAGTCACGACGTAGATACTAGCAAGGAAGGTTATGCAGAAGTGTTTCACAGATGAGGTGTCTGCGCCAGTGGTTGCACTTGTAGTGCAATGTGCAGAAGGCGTCCAGTTCAACTGGGAAAACTACTTATGTGGAGAGTTCCTTGAGAACTGTCGTGAGGCACAGAAGCAGGGGAAGAATTTTCACTCTGCCTAGCTTATGTTGTCCATAGTACTAGTGACGTGGGAATTTCCTGAAGACAGCCAGTTCCCAATGATCATGTAGGACCTTTCGGAGGCAGCGAAATATGCTTCGTTGTGGGAAACCTAAGATGCATAGAGGATAAGGGACAGTAAAATGTTTTGGGTGTTCATGGAGATGAACATAAAAATGGGGATTAATCGCAAGCCACAGTTATTGGCCACGGTCTACAATAGTCTGCAAAGATTCACAGAATTCAAAGAATATTTCCATCATGTTTACATTAGGGCGTGGAAGGACCCCACGAAGACATGGCACGAGCTACCCTACCTGGCAGTAAATGACATCATCTTCGCAGTCCTTGAGTTGTGGCTGCCGGAGTGGCGCGCTCCAACTAGCTCCGTGGTGGAAGCAAAAAAGTCTACCGAATAGGGGAAAAAGGACGAGGTGAAACTGCAAATGGCACAGTTGGCAAAAAAATGCAAGAACGAAGTGGCAACAGCTAAGGCCCAGGTGACGTGCAATGCTACAAAGCTGGCAGAAGAACAGCAGAAGGCAGCCAAGGAAGAGCGTAAGGGAAAACATTTGCCTTCGCCCAAACAGGAGATAGATATAGAGCAAAGTGGTGTGGACCCACAATAGCGTCCACCCAGTTGAAACGATTGCACCCAAGAGAGAAAATAGGGCCATGGAAGAATTCAAAGGCTTCAAAGACTTCTTTCAACCCAATCACCCTCACTGAGGGGGATCTGCACGACATTGGGGAGACGGTGACGGATGTCACCACGAAGACCCTCCAGTAGTTCACGAAGGAACATCAGATGGCGTTGGGGGCTCTCCAAGTGCAAATACAGGAGTTGTACGTGCACACCCCATAGACTGGCACTGTGTCAACTAGCCTCGCACTAGGCACGACTGCGGTCGAGGAGATGTTGCACACCTTAATGACTAACACAATAGTGCTACTAGAGGGAGCGCTAGTTACAGAAAATGAGGCCAATAGGCATATGGTTAGAGGGTTGAAGGAAATCAGAATAAATATGGTTGTGCTCCCTTGGGAGATGCTCTATGTTTTTCAGGATGGAGTTACTATAGAACTACGAGCAAGGGACGGTCACATGCTCTAGGTAATGAGCGAGCAGCGCATCAACATTGAATAGTTGAGTCTGCAGTGCAATGAGGTAGTGGCATAGAATAGATAGCTCATGCAGGTAGTTAAGGAAGACTGCCAAATGGTCCCCAAGTTGGCCATCCAAGCAGAAGAACTAGTGGAGGTGCGCGTCCAGAAACTAGCAGCAAGGGTGCACAAGGCAAAGGAAGAAATGACTAGGGTTCAGCTTGAACTGAACCTTCAGATAGCCAAACTGCAATTGAAGGCACAACCTTCAACTCCGCCAGAGATTAAGGAATTGCGCCCCAGCGCGATTACAATAGCAATAGCAGAGGTTAACAGTGCAATGACAGACTGCACAAAGATGTTCGAGCAATCGTTCGAGGTTCTCACCACCCTGCAGGAGGACCCGAACATACAACACCTAGAGACAGATGCGCATGAGCTACAATAGAAATATGACGAAGTAAAAGGCACTGCGTAGACAGTTTCCCTTACACAGAGGCTCGCGAGGATGTAGCAAGTGAAAGCACTCAAGGAATAGGTAGATGTTGCTTGACATAAGGAAGTCGTTTTGAAGGCATGCTTACAGTCGTGGATTAATGAGGTGTACATCATTACAGCCTCCATTGAAGCAAAGCTTGCGTAGCTGCAGGAAACACATGAAAAGGTTCAGGGCAGCAGTTCAGCTATAGCGGTCTCTGTACAGTTAGTCGAGGAAGTACAGTAGGCAGCCGCTCAGTGCGATGCCAATCTTGCAGTGATTCAGGCAAAATTGGGAGGTCTTCGCGCAAAGATCTCCGCATCGACAGAGTGACTCAAGGGCAAGTCACGGTGTTTGTGTTGGGGGCCTGTTGGTTGTGGGATCCCCGAAGGAAAGTTTTGGTTCTTAAACACCATATTTTTGTCAAAAATTGTAACTTCAATGTAAAGACTCTGCATTTTGTGGGCGCATAGCGCATAGCTTGTAAAAGAGTCATAGGGTTGTCCGCCCTCAATTTTGTAATGAAATGTCGGCTGTAGAGATCTACCCATGGTCCGTGGACCATGGGATTGTATAAATAGAGCGAGGCTCTAAGTAGATAAAGATAAGAATGATGATCTAATAAAAACATGGAATAGAAGCATAGTGGAAGAACCGAATTGCAGAGTTTAGTTTGGGTCGTAGAGTAGGAGAAGGCTCCGCAACTGAGTGCGCAGAGGCCTAGTAGTCCATAGCTGAGTGCATAGAGCAGATCGAGTCTATAACAGTCGAAAGTATTAATAAAGAGAAATTTCATGTCAATTCTGTGTATTTATTTCCTGTTTTATGCATTGAATATATTGGTTATAAATTTCACTTCTATTGTTTATATGATGCACGAATATATATGATTGTATTGATTAAGTGAATACAAGATAGAATATCTGTTTACGCGAAGTTGACTAACATTTGTAAGAATATAAGTAAGATTCGTGGTGTAGTTTGGGGAAATAGTGCAGTTCGCTGCCATAGCAGTGCGAAAGCATCTCAACCCCTAGTTAGGGTTGCGCGAAAGGCGATTATAACAGATCGTGAGGGTATTGAAGGTTAGAAAAGTGCATGAAGTAACTTGCGCAAAGATAGGCACAGTTGGGCTAAATCGACACCACAGACATCTCAAGGGTTTGGAAACTTGGTTCCAGCATCCCCCCATACTGCTTTGGGTGTGACATCAGTCCACATTCCATCGGCTGATGCCGAAAGGGCTAGTAGTTTAGGGATTTGTTTGGTTAAATAACTCTGAACCTGGGTCAAGCCCCCTTAAGCCAACAAATATTTTTTATATTCTTCTGCATATTCAACATGTCGACATTCCTCAGAATATTTCCATTTAACAATAGATTTATGTTTACCATTTACAATTTTCTTTTCATACACCTTTCCTGCATGCTTTTGTACCATATCTAGCTTCATCTGAAATTTCACTACCTTTTGAGTTTTCCAACTACGTGCAATACATCTAACTTGTCGAAAAACCGTGTTCTCATTTGTAGTAGGTATTTCTTCAATAAATGGAAAACTTGAGACCCAGTTTTCTTGGAATCACCTCCCTATGGTCCACTGGCCTCTTCTCATTTTCTGCGAATGGATTCTGTCACCTTCCAAGGAAAAATCTTTAACATTTTCATCACCAATTTCTATTGAAACTGCATTTATCTCACCCTGATCAATTGAGGAACCTATTTTTTCATCCATCGTATGGATATCAAATGCATTTCCACAAGAGTTAACCTCTCTCTCAGTAACATATTGTTTAAAGGAGCTTGAATCATGAAAAGAATGTGTATTTTTTTATGGAGCCTTTTGAAAGTGTGATAATACATCCATTTTCCTTCATGGTTTCTTCCCACGATTATCTTTTGACATATCACTAAATATTCCACAAGTAAAACTTCAAATCGATCTGCAAACCTGCATCAACGGTTTCCAAGCATTGAGATATGCATATAAATTCACTTGTTCATAGAAAATAGAATTGTACTTTGCAAAATAATTGTTGAGTCAAAATTGAAAGAACATATATCAGAAATTGAATTTTGAGGCAAAATGGAATTTCACAAAAATTATTTCACAATGATAATGGGAAACTATTAACTTTTAAGACATAAAATATAATAATTCATTTGTATAACTTTGAAACAAATGATAAATCCATTAGTCCTTTTGGTTTACTAGTTTGGCTTGGGTCGATATCCATGCTAGATATCTATGGGTGGGATTTGAATCATTCCCATTCCATGCAGTCAGTTTTTTGGACAAATTCTATAAGAAAAATTAGTGACACTTTGAATTCTTTGCAGAAAATAGAATATTAATCCTCATGGATTTGAATGTAGGCATGATCTAGCATGAAATCCAATGTTAAATGAGTAAATTTCATATGGATTGTTGTATAATTCCCTTGTTGTGTTACATTTGTGTAGCCATTTATCATGCTAAGAAGTGGGTGAATCAATGAAATTTGCATGTGTTAAATGGTAATTCTATGTGAGCATTTGTAATTCCATCTACAGTTTGCATCATGAATCCCATCTCTTCAATAGCGCTAACACTTTTATTGGTTCTTACTAGATTAACACACTTCTCTCTATCTCGATGATTTGGGGTTTCTTGGGGCCATAGTGAGTGGGGTCTGTCACACAGCTTTCGCTCCCTTAATCCAAATACATATCAGCTTTTGCTTCCTAAATCAGATATATATCATCTTTTGCTCCCTTAATCCAGATATATAAGAGCAAAAATGGACGATGTGAATGTCAAACGAAAATTTTGTTGTACACATAGTTGTCTTTGTTTTTGGATGTGAAGAATAATTTGATTTATATATAATACCACAGCAGCCATTTCAATATATGAGCAGAGATAATATATTGGTCTATGCATATACTTTTTCGTTATGAGATTGGCATTTGTGTATGTGGAATTTTTTGGATGTGAAGAATAATTTGATTTATATCTCACTATAGCAATTTCAACTATGGCTCAACTTTACAAAATGCGTGCAGGAAGGAAGAAGTTATGTCATGTATAATATCCCCAAGTCATTGGCAACACGAGAATCACTCTGGTAAACATTGAAAAATTAATTTTGAAATGTGAGAATGGGGGCGAGTTGAAAATTTAAATTTGAAATGTGAGAATGGGGTTTAGCACAATACTTTTCTAGAGCATTCAAGTATATTTTTTTCATTTTTAGTGAGATGATGGATGTTGGACTATACAGTGTCGAATTCTTCTTCAACACATCATCATGATGTTGCGAAAAGGGCATAATAGGGATTTCTTAGGGAGAGTGCAGGGTGCGTGCTCAAATATATATTTGTACAGGATTTTGCTTCTTGGACCCCTTTTGGTCAAAGGCATATGACACTGTGTTGCACCATATGTTGTTTGAAATAGGATGGAATGCCCACTGCAACATTGGGGAATAATGTCATGTTTGAAGATATGACACAGGAACAAGCCAAGTGAAAAGGAAATTGACAACTTTTGGCTGTAACACACATTTCATTTTCGAGAAGAGGTGGAAGAAAGGTTGATTGATTATTATAAGAATGTGAAGTTCATTCTGATTGGTAATTATATAGATGTCGTGCTTATCACTCTATTTTAAAGAAATAAAAATACACAACAGGTTTTCCTTCTTATTTATTAGTTATCCGGGTAATGGAATTTACAATGCTTGCAACCTCCAAAAGGTTGTTGTTACAATAGTTAAAACTGCAACATGACCAATTCCTCTTTATCTCACAAGTCCCATCGGTCTGAGTCTCGGTTGCACTCACATTCACTCTACAAGCTAGCTATCAATGGCTCCTCTTGAAACTAGGAATTATGGTTACCATGTTTCTGCATTTTCTCTACTCCAGGTTACCATGTTTTTGCATTTTCTCTACTCCATATATATATATTATATTATATATAGTAGGATTGGTGGACTCATTTTGGGCAGAAGGCAGATGACACTTTGAACATCATCCAAACCCGATGTGAAAATAGGAATGAGAATTTGCAACTTTGGTCTTTCCCCTTCTTTCAAGGTAAGATAGCAAAATCAATTGTGACATTACATTTTTGGTTTTTGATGCATGAAATATTGTTGAGCCAAATATTTGCAAAATTGTTCTCTGCTTTTCCACACTATTAGCCTTAATGATAAAAAAAGAATAAAGTGCTTCACTTGACCCACATTAGATCCAAAAAATATATTTCACAAATCCAGTGATAGAAAATATGTCCAGCTATGAAAGTCTCCATTCTAAATTCGATTTTGATGGTTCAAAAAAATATATTTCACACTGTAAAAACCACAAATCCAATGATAGGCAATATGTCCACTTGTGAAATTCTCCATTCTAAATACATTTTTCATGGGTCAAAAAAAGATATTTCACATTGTAAAAACCATAAATACAATGACAGACAATATGCCCACTTGTGAAAAGTCTCACCACACCAAAAATCCAATGATACACAATATGTCCACTTGTGAAAGTCTCCATTCAAAATACGATTTTAATGGGTCAAAAAAAGATATTTCATGCTGTAAAAACAACAAATTCAATGAGAAACAATATGTCCACTTGTGAAAGTCTCCATTCTAAATTCGATTTTGATGGTTATTCAAAGGTTGCCCTAGAAAATGCAGGTTTTGAGTTTGTACTTAGGAATCATATGGAAGACCCATCCTATGTTGCTATAGGGAATATAGGCTAACTTGCCAAGAATTATGTCAATGTTGTGGCAGCCAAGAAGGAGCTAAAGCGTCCATAAATTTGAATGCAGAAGTGTAGAATTGGAAGGGGACTCAAAACTCAACTATGATCAATTAAGGAATCAACAACCTTCCATTAATCATTGGAGGTTGGAGTTCATTTTCATAAATAAAAAGGGTGGCTTCCCTCATCCCCAATTTGGAACTCAAACACGCAAGGAGCAGGAAGGACGGGTGCAACAAGATATCCAGATATGTGGAGCATCCTCCAAGGGGATATGAAAAGACAAACTTCACTTCCTAAATGATGCATATAGGAATAATGCGGGAGGATCAAGGATTTTCAATAATGGCAATTCAAGCCATCAATCCACCTTGCCAGGAAATGAATAATTGGGAAAGATCCATCCATCATGGCACTTAAAAAGCACCTCAGAGATGTGGAAACCCCTTGATCAAATTAACCATCAATGGAGAATGAAACCTAGAGCCAAGTACGACAAATGAGGTTTACGTGTTAAGTCCATGACAAGGAGATACTTAAGATGCACACCTCACTATCTCCAATTCCTAAAATTGTGTTTTCGTTTTATGGAACTCTACTTGCATTCTCTCTCTCTCTAATGTGTTAAGTCCATGACAAGGAGATAGTTAAGATGCATGCCTCACTATCTCCAACGGTCTAAACAAATTCCTAAAATTATGTTTTCAGTTTATGGAACTCTACTGGCATTCTCTCTCTCTCTCTCTCTCTCTCTCTCTCTCATATTGTTGTCTATCTTTGTCCTTGTTTGAGCCTCTCTCTCTACCATGGAGGATCCTCTCTAGGTTTCTTTAGTGCATTAGTAAAATATTGAGTATGCCTCCCTGTTTGACCGAGGTTATTTTTGTGATAGCTATCATGGAGGATCCTATCTAGGTTTCTTGTGTATGATTGACTCTTCCTCTTTCCCCAAGCATCCACCACATCTATGTGGCCCTTGGAAGCATCCCTTCCTTATTCCTATCTAAAATAGAATTCTATTATTTGTTGCCAACAAACAGGACATTGCTACTTCTAAACATAGTTTTTGGAACTATACCTTCTTCTTGGGGTTGGGGAGGATTTTTGGGAGCTATACCTTCTCCTTGGGGTTGTGGAGGAGCTTTGGAGTTATACCTTCTGCTTGGGATTGTCATTCGACATGACCCAATCTTAATCAGAGTGTTGGGTCTCCTTCCTTTGTTGGGGGTATTGTCCTTTTTCTTTGGTGTTCCAACCAATTATGTATTATCCACATTTTAAAAATCATTTTTCCCTATCTGAGTTCGACAACATTCATGATTTTGATTTCAAAGATATCAAGCATTGTTCCAACACTTTTCATTTTAGGTTGTTAACCTGGAACGTTAAGCCTTCTCATTCCAAAATTAGTCAATAGTATTTTTGTTTCAGAATCCAACCTATCACACTTACAAACTGCTGGAATAAATAAGCCAAATTTCAAGGGCCTATTTTTAATAAAAAAATAAAAATGTCCTTTGCAATAATAAAATAACAAATTAAAAATAGTTCTCAAACCATCAATAGAATCAAATCTGAAATCGGTTGCAAAGACTTGAATGGTTGGAAGGTTGCTGGAAATTGTTCGCTGGAAATAGTTGCAAAGGACCTCAAAGTTGTCACTTGTCTTTAATACTGCCAACTATGACTTGCAAATATGGAATTGCTATAGTGCCAAGTAAATTGGGATGTGACTATCACATTAGTCCACAAAATTTGGAGCAAATTTTTATCTTTTGATTTCCCCTGAAATGCTCTGCCATTGATGGATTCGGATGATTAAACAATTGCTTGAAAATATGGGAATGATCTAATTGTTAAACTAGTGCCTAGAAACATTTATCGCATCAATTTCTGGACTTGTCACCTAAATTGTTGCCACAACTCTTACTTCATATATGATCCAAAAAGTATAATGCAACAATCTTATTTGGTATATAAATTTAATCTTACTATACTAGCTCCTAGAGGTTATGTAATAGCAAAATAATCTGCGATTTGTCGACAAATATCTTCACTTTGGAACTCTCTACCTGTTGATATTCTTCCTTGTATTCTTTGTTGACCATTCATATCATCATAGTGACAAAGGTCTATTTGAACAAAATTGATCACTACTTGCTCAACAATTCCAAATTCTACAGTGTTTCCATATAAACATTTTGATCTTTGCACAACAAGTTATCTTGCCATCATACTTTTCCCTCGCCCTACTAATTCGCCACTTTGTATCAGCAAGCCTCAAGATGTCCTCTAGCTAGCTCATATGTATACCCAAACAATGAAGAAGGTAGAATATCGTGGATGAACAAGGTCATAGTGAAGGGCAACAACAACTTGGGCATGGCAAACACTAAAATCCAGCATTATATGTGAATGTCTGCTTCTCATCTATCCACAAGAGAATATTTGCAATTTTTTTTTTTTAACAATCATTTTGTAAACTGTGGATGGTTGGTTAAAGTTCTAAATATTTATAATAGGCACTTCACACGAATCATAGATGGAAATTTTGGTTTTTGCAATCCTCTTCCTGCAATATGTTAGGTCTTGCATCCCTAAACCTGAATAAATCCACGAACAAACACAGAACCAGAAACCAACTCTTCACATCCTAAGATATAACTTAACACTTGGAGTTTCTTGCAATTCTTTCTGGACTCCATGGCTCTTATACCCTACATCATTTTTCTAATATCCAACAAAACAGGACCCTTACAACAATCTAATATATTTTTAACATGAAATCGAGGGTTTTGAAATAAATAGATGCATAATAGAGGAGGACAACTCTGCATGTGCCTCCTCCATCTTAGATTCTTTCATTTACCTCACATTCAATAACCCAAAAATAGTTCATTTGTGTGAATTGGACATTATCTCCTTGATCTGGCAGTGTTGAATGTTTGAACACCTGGAGAATCATCCTTTGGTGGTCATGTTGATTAAAATTGAACAATGACGTAGTATTGAAAATAGAAAAAATGTAGTCTATACATTTTCCTTAGCGATTTTCAAACTGAGTGTGCCTTTCCTTTGACACGAATTTGGTTTCCTTGAAAATTTTTAGACATCGAGAGTCATACACTTTGAATGGTCGTCCTGGTTTGGCACTAGAACATAGAAAACTAGAGTCATACACTTTTCGTTTGACAACGAAATACCACTGTTGGGACATAGAGAACCAAACCAGGGTCTCTCAGGTGAGAGCGGAAAAAGTAGACTAAAACTGATCAAAAAGAAGTTAAGTTGACAACGTGAATTAATTTTTAAGACGAGCTTGTAATTTAGGCAATTAGCATTGTAATTGGTTTGAATCCACAATCAATCCATCAATGGCATCTATGTGTTCATATATATTTCTATAATAGAAGAATGGAACACTAATATCGATCTGTGAATTGAATGGCACTTGTAAACAAACAAGAACAAGGTTGCGGCTTACCTGGAATGCCAAACACCTTCAGATTCTAATTCGCAAATCGCCAAGAAATGTGGGATTCCACACAAAATGTATACCTTGGTGCTCGTTGCAACGAGTTGCCAAGAAATGGAGGATTCCGCACAAAATGTACACCCCGGTCCCCATGAGTCTTATTTCTCTCTGGATTGCTCTCTGTTTAAGGCACTTCACCTGCTACTGGTCAAGGTCAGAGGTATTTTTTAGCCTCCTCTAGGGCTCCCCCCCCCCACAAACTCTTGCGCAATTCCTGAAGCCTTTTGGCTTCCTACAGTGGGTAGATATGAGGTTGTTAGGCCAATTTCTAGGGCTTTGGTCCATCCCTTTTGACTCATAACAAAATACACCTTAGGCAGAATTTCACTGGGCTTATTTATGCCTATAAACAAATCCTTCTAGAGCTCGAAAAAGAAACAGAACTTTGGCCTTGCTTTTGGATAGACTTCAGCCTCTTCACATGCACAGAATAGACTTCCTTTTGTCCTCTTCGAGCTCGGCTTCTTCTTGAGATTCTGCTGCTCCTTCCTTAGGCTAATGTTCTTCACAAGAATGGATTGCTATATCTTAGCTCTGTTCAGACTTCATGGATTCCCTCTAACCAGCCCTCAACCCCGCTGGAAAGAGTCGAATTTGTGAACTAAGAAATCGAAGGACTGAAACTAGAAAATTTGTTGGAAAGAGTTAGATTTGTCAACTAAGAAATCCAAGGACCGAAACTAGCAAATTTATACACCATGAAAATCGATTTGAAAACAATTTAAATACCATGAAAAATGATTTGAAAACAGGGATTCGTTCACCATTGCCCTCCATTTGAAAACCAAAATATCATGGTGATTAGGACTAAATCAAACCTCCCAAACCACCTCCCAGGACCAAATCAAACCTCCCAAACCAGAAAAACCAAAAATGAGGCAATTACAAACGAATTTAACATTGTAAATCAGAAAATCCGGTGATTTTAAGGGAATACAATCTCCCGAACCAGGTGCAAATCTGAAAATCCAACGATTTTAAGGGAATACAATCTCCCAAACCAGGCAAATCAGGCCAATTACTCTGAAATGAGGCGAATTGGGCCAAATTACTCTTTCCCTAAGCAATTCTTCTCATTCCTTTTCTTTGTTTTTCCATGAGAAAGATGCATTCTCATCACCAATGACCGGTATATACTGTCTTGAGGAGGACATTTAGTGATTTACATGTTATGCTTTTATGTTTTGATGTTCAAATAAAAAAAATTATATTAGTTATGGAACACAGCCTATTCTGCAGCTAATCGGCTATTCTGCGGCTACCTTCATGCTTTAACAGGTTCCAAGAGTTAGAAGGAGAAACTAGCTACATGGGCAGCTTGGAAATCATTATGACATGGACCCTGTCCTCTTCACTTAGCCTAGGTCGAAAAAGAAGATGGCATAAGACTACGGTCAATGGATAAGTCAAGCGTAGAGACTGAAGGTAACAGGACTCTATTTCGTGCTTAATTAACACATTTCACAGTGATGGGAAGCATTATTCGGAACAACTACCTATACCTACAGACTCCAACAACCACCTGTACAACCGAATCCAACAGCCACCATGTCTTGGATTTATGTCTCTAGCAGCGGAGGAAGAAATTCCACGTATCTGTTTTCTACATGTTTGGCTATAGCATGTTTTCTTCCACAAACAATTGTATGGTTTTTCTTATAAATACCTGTGTAAAAGACCAAAGAAGTTAGTAGTAATAGCGATAGCTTTATTGTGAAATCGAAGTTTTAAACTCTATAATTCTTGGGCATTTTGTGTCCCTGTTTTTAATATGAAGACCGCATGTTTTATAGAAATTTGAAGGAGTTTTCTTGGAGTTGATTGAGCAAGCATAGCCTAATTAGTTGCAGAGGGTCCCTGCACTGAAGAAGGTTTCATTTCATTTTATTTTTCTTCTTCTTGTTAACTGTAAATTCATCATTTTCCTTCATAGTGTTTATAATCATTTTCTTACTAACAATGTTCATAATGCAATTTTCATCATTTTCTTATTAATATTATTCATAATTTAGAGTAGCTTCTTTTTTCTTGATCTCTTTCTAGTTTTTATCAGTAGTTAGAAATTGAAACTCAGTAATGTAATCTAGTTTACTTCATTCACTGTTTTACTAGTCTTTAAATTCTCAACTAGATTGATCAGTGCCATTTACTGTCTTTGTCATTTATGCAGTGAGTCTTTGTTGCATCTCTGTATTTGTTTTCTCTTAGAATAATGAATTGCAGAATTCCTCAAAGGTCATCCCAAGGAGACTTTCTCCCAAAATTGAGAGGCAAAGTAACAAAGTATTTCATTTAGTTTTATTTCTATAATTAGTAATTTTCACTTTCAGTTTTAATTCATGATTTGGAAACAATAGTGAAATAGGAATAGAAACTTTGTTTTCATTTCTTGCTTAAGCTCTACTTCCAAGTCTTTCTTAAGCTTTGTTTTCATTTTTAGATTTTGAGCAGTATTTACGAAAGTTAGATTTAAGCTTATGATAATTACATTGTAAATCATTAGGAAATAAAGACCAAGAACCCCCAAAACAACATAAAACACAAAAACAATGAAGTAAGAAGGATTATCTAGCACAAACAGTGCACTACACTTCATCAGTTTACGATACCCGGATTGATAATTTATGTAGAGCAATTTAGGACACTAAATTGACCAAACATTTTGGCTTTGTTGCCAGGGAAGTGTAACTATGTAGCCTTATCTCTTACATTCAAAAAAAAATGACATGCATAGAGAAAGAGACTCTAATGGTAAATTTATATCTAGGGGTGGAAGTTCAATTCCTACAACACCACCAACTCCACCAAGAACAAGAAAAGGCACACCTCCATGCCAAACTCATACTCCCAGCCATAGGACTCCTGGAATTCCAGGGGTAGAAATCCAATCAAAAGAATCTCCTACTTCATCTACCAAGTCAGTCCTAGGGGAGCAAAATTTTGAATCTCCAACAGCAGGAATAGCCTTTTTCACCTCCACGGGAGAGCACATTGTAGTTGAAGAATTCGGAGTACCTGGGAGGAAGAAGAAGTAGAACCTCTCTCCCATATTCCATTAATAGAAGAATCAGAGGAGGAGGAAGTAACCTTGCGGATTGAACCCTATACTGACTCTAAAGAAACTATAATGGCAGAAGAGGAACAAGATGGAGAATTCTCACTATTTGGAGGAGGGGGTAGAGGGAGAGGTAGAGGAAATAATGGAGGAGGTAGAGGAAATAATGGATGAGGCAGAGGAAATAGGGAGATAGATAATTATTTTGGATTCCCTATAGTGGATGAGGAAACAAATGCCACAATGAAAAATATCACACCTTCTATCCTCCCAAACTTCTATGGGTTGAAAAGTGAGGATCTTGAAACATTTTTGTTTGAGTTTGAAGTCTTGTGCAGAACTTATGACTATCTAGAAGACTCTCAAAAACTTAAATTGTTTCCTTCAACATTGAAAGGAGTTGCTTTGAAATGGTTCATGGGGTTAGTCAATCAGTCAATTAGAACATGGAATGAAATGAAAAAAACGTTTTTGGATAGGTACTTGGATTATTGCATGCCTACCAATCACAAAGATGAAGTGTTCAAAATGATGCAAAGAGAGGATGAAAACTTAGAAGATTTGATTGAGAGATTCAACTATAATTTGAAAAGAGAAAAGATGAACAATTTAGATGAAGAAACCTTGAAAGCTCTTTTATTAAAAGCCATTAGAGATGAGTGGATATATATCCTTAACATGATGAGGAAGGGAGATATCTCTCAACTTCCATTAAATGATACAGGAGAATTGCCTGTTCATCTCTCAAGAGGGAAATCTAAAACAGGGAAAGGGCCAAGAGATCCTTCTCTTGTTAGAGTAAATAAATATGCAATGGGATCTGTAAGTAGGGCAGAAATTGGTAATATGCTTGATGAATTTAAAACTGACATTCTAGGGAGCCTTAGTGAGCAATTATACACCCTTAAAATACAAAGCAAGTAGAGAACTGAGGCTGATGCTTTAGCCATTTTTTGTCCAAAATGCAAAAAAAAAAAAAAAAAAAAAAAAACATAAAATAAAAATAAAATAATAAAATAAATAAATAAAAAAAAAAATAAAATAATAAATAAATAAAATATATATAATATATATAATATATATATATTATATATATATATATATATATATCCTCTAAGGGAATGCCCTTTAGATGCAAAAATTGTAGAAACTTGTATGATTTTCTTAGAAATCCATGATACCAAGGGTTGTCCTTCAATTCCAAGTCTTAAGGCTGTCTCTCAAGAGGAAACAGTGCCAAATTCTACATAACCTCTTTGTTTTGTTGCTACAAGACCTTGGCAAGGGCTACAAAATTATGGATTTAACAATCAAATGTATCTTCAGCCCCCACCAAACTGGAATTCTTGGCAGCAACCTTGGTTTCGACCTCAACCTCAATCTCAATCTCAACCGTGGGCACAAGGAGTACAAAATCCTTATGGGAGATTATCTCAATATTACCAATATCCTCCATCATATCAGAATTATCCTCCCCCACACATTCAGTAACAAAATCAGTAGCCACAACTTCAAAATTAGAATCCTCAACTATCATTGCCAGTTCCACAAAAAACTCCACAACAAAACCAAAATCCTCAACTCTTACTACCATTTTAGCAGAAATCAAATCAGCTACCTACCCAACCATTACCAAACCCCAACAATAAAAACCCTCAAAATGCTTACATGGTAGAAGGACAACAATTTCCAACTTAAATAACTACTCCTCTAGATCTTAATGATGTTCAACTAAGATCTGGAAGGATATTAGAAAGGGAAAGACCTTCTGTAGTTATTCCTGAACAAGACAGTTCTGAGGAAGATTCTCTAAAAGTCAATAAAAGTTTTGAGGGAACATATCTCCAAAACCAAAACATTGAAAAATAAAAACAAAAAGAATTAGTGAACACAACTCCTATCATTGAGCAACCAGCATCTACTTCTACACCTCCTTTTCCTGAAAGACTACAAATTGATAGAAGGGTAGAAAAACAAATCTTGTTGCCCAACTATGATTTTCTAGATGAATTGAAAAATGTTTGTATCAAAATTCCTTTGCTACAAGCCATTAGAGAAATTCCAATTCTAGCCAAAACAATAAAGGAGTTGAGCATTAAAAAACCAAGAAGAAAAGCAAAAGAAACAAAAAAAAAAAAATTAACCTGGTAGGAAAAATAGTAGACATAATGATGGGAAAAATTGTCATACAAAAATATGTGGATCCACGAAGTCCAATTGTCAAAACACATATCAATGGAATTGAAATTCCAAATATATTGATTGACATAGGGTCAACAATAAACAGCATGAGTAAACAAACTATGGAGCAGCTTAAACTTCCTAATATTCTCTACACACCTACCTTACTGCAACTGGCAGATAGATCAGTAATCAAACCAGAGGGTGTGCTAGAATATATTTTAGTACCTTATATTCTTGGGAATATCCTGTTGATTTCATGATCTTAACTCCCAAGAACAATCTAGGAGGACATCCAATCATATTAGGAAGACCTTGGCTGGCCATAGCTGATGCTTTTATTAGCTGTAGATCTGGTGACATGTAGATTTCTGATGGTAATTCAACAAAGAAATTTACTCTATATCCTCCAGCAAAAGCAATCATAGAAATAGATAACAAAGAATGGATTGATGATGAAGATGATATTCAGCCTCTCTTTACTATTTCAAAAATTAGTGAAGATAGTCAAATTTTGAATCATCTTCAGAATATAACCATGAACAATTTAAAAAAAAAAATACAATGTTGAATATTTGTCATCTAGGCAAATGTCTCTCTATTCTATGAAAGAGTTTGGGAGCTCTACAATTGAAATTTTTCCAGGTAGGAAATTGAACATAAACAAAAAATTGGAAAAACTACAATAAGAAGAGCTAATCAAAACATTACAAAAACATTTTGTTGCATTTGCATGGGAATACACTGACATGAAAGGCATTGATCCTAAGACTTGTATCCGTCACATTTACATTGAGGAAAATAGTAGACCTATCAAACAACCTCAGAGAAAGATGAATCCAAATCTTAGAGGGATTGTGAAAGAAGAGCTCCAAAAACTACTAAATGTAAACTTCATTTACCTAATTTCAGATAGCCAATGGGTTTCTCCTTTGGTAATTGTGCGTAAAAAGAATGGTAAATGGAGGGTGTGCATTGATTACCAAGAATTGAATAAAGGAACCCTTAAATATAATTTTCCTTTGCATTTTATTTCTCATTCTTGGATGGTTTTAGTGGTTATAATCAAATTCAGGGAGCACCTGAAGATCAGGATAAGACCACATTTACTTGTCCATGGGGAACTTATGCCTACCGAGTACTTCCTTCTGGATTATGTAATGCACTTGCAACATTCCAAAGAGTAGTACTAGGAATTTTTCTGATCTGATACATGATTGTGTAGAGGTATATATGGATGATTTTAGTCTATGGAAATACATTTGAAGAAGCTTTGGAAAATTTGGAAAGAGTTCTTAAAATATGTATGGAAACAAACCTTTCACTAAGCCATGAAAAATGTTTTATGATGTTTATAGAAGGTATTGTTTTAGGACATCACATTTTGTTGGAAATAATACTAAGAGGGGGGGTTGAATCAGTATTAGCAAATCACTAACTTTTTCATTTCCATAATCAGATTCATATATGCTACTTCAGTTAAGGGAACTCGTGTGTACACGCAAATGTATTTAATGCAACTAGCGTATATCCAGTAAACTTAAGATTCAGTTAATCCATTATATGTTGATCTTTAATCAGTGCATCAGAACTTCATTAACCCTATAAATAGTAAACAAGTGCAGTAAAACAGAATAGATCATCACACATAAGAAACACACATGAACACCATGATATAAGGTGGAAACCCAATGCAGGAAAAAAACCACCTGTTGTCATCTTCCTTTAATATAAGAAAAACCTGTTTACAATCTTGTACTAGCATAGACTCATACCAGTACGCAAGCACCCACCTGCAGAAGGCTACAACCTTCTCTCGTTCTCCATCTACTACTGGAAGGGAGCTACAACCCCTTGGCTCTTGTACTAGCCGATATGTTTACTAGTATGTAGGTGCCAGCCTACTGAAGGTTCCAACCTTCACTCATTTTCCAGTTGTTACTGGAAGGGAGCTCCAACCCCCTGGCTCTTGTACTAGCCAATATATTTACTAGTACGTAGGCATTGGCCGACAAAAGGTTACGACCTTCTCTCTTCGTCCGGGGACCATGTTTCATAAATTTTCATACTGGATACTCCTGAAACACAACACCATAATCTGAAGGCCATGTTTCATCCAATTTTCATACTGGACCCATCAACAACATTGAAGCACAAATTAATCACCACTGCAATACACCCACCAACTACACCTGCATCATCAATCTCTGAATCACCCAACACTAAAACACTAAAACCCTGTCAACAAAACACAATCACCAAAACATAGAGCAGACCACAGAATTTTGCAACAACAACCAGATCCAATTGCAACTTCAAATATCATACTTGATACTATATATGCACTCTGATGAGCCGAACCAACATGTATACGCAATTTTACCAAAGTGAACCTACGTACAGATCTGCAAATATTTACTCATAACTTTGCAGCTATTCCAAACATCAGTAATACCCAGATCATAACATTTATACAATAAAACATGCATCAATAATTCAAATCTAGTCTATCCATGATCAAACCACATAATGATAATACATTCCAAGCCTTATGATCCCGATCCATCATCCATCATCAACCACATAAGTGCATCCTTTGTTCAAATCAAGCAAAGCATCACAAACCCATAACCAGCATACTAGATCTCATACTTCATCAGATATTCATCACTTGCACACTTGCACTTTGGCCTAATGATCTTCTTCTCCTTATATAGGTTTAGGCCTCTCTCAATACCATGGTCCAAAACCACGTAGGACTGATACCTTGGACCCAATACCTGGGGTCAATACCTCGAACCAAATACCATGGACCAATACCAAATACCATGGTCCAAATACCAGGGACCAAAACTTAGTTTTCCAATATGTACGCACCTTTAATTCTGTGAAAGTGCATGTGTACATTATATGTGCCTTTGTTATAGTGAACCTGTGTTTATACACAACTTGGTATATCGTGAACCTGTGTATACCTTTTCATATACGTGACTTTGTATACAGTGAGCCTGCATGTATACGCAGCTTGGTCAATGGTGAACCTGTGTATACCTTTCTTTCTTCATTCTTGTTGTTTACCTGCTATAATGTGATCTTTCATTTGAGAGAGTTGCCATCAAGGAAAACACTTGTGTCATACCTATATCATAATGCCAACAATCTCCCCCTTTGGACTTGATGGCAACAACCACACCAGTCACTCTCCCCCTTTGACATCAAGGGCAAAGGGCAGACCAAGATATTCTCTCCCTTGATATACATTCTGTTGTCCATACTCCACCTGAGTACATGCTAAAATCTCTTATTGAGCTCCCCCTTTGTACATGCTAAGATGTATCAATCCGTCCATGCTCCCCCTGAGCACATGCCGAGTCTACAAAAATATTTTTCAAAAGAATAACATGACTCTACAACTCAACTAAGTGAGTATGACCTTCTTATCACCAATGACTCATACATACATCAATCTCCCAACTAAGTGGGGATACACCATTTTGACTCATCCACCCAACCAAGTGGGGATATACCAAATGTTTATACATGATTATTACATCATCCTTCCCATGCAAATTGGGGTTACAAGTTAGGTCTTTTCATGACCTTTACATCAAATGATATACATGACTTTTATGACAATGACCAGCAATCTAAACAGGACCATGACAGTCATCAGCAACTATCATACACCATATATGATCTGCGCCATAAGCATCTGTCACCAACATCTAGACCTGTAACCTGCAATACCATTCTCTTAGCCAACCAACAATCATTTAGCCACATAAGCATCATCACCAAAGATTTATAACCATAATGCCAATAGTGCATTTATTCAAAGCATATGCTCCCCCTGAACCTATTCCATCTATTCACTGTCAGATCTGATCATGCATATATCAGCAAGAAGTATCAAGGCATCATCATCATCAAGTTAGGATCAAAAGCACTTCTAAACAACACATACTCAGCGGATTGCAACCATTATCAAACAGAGCAAATAATTGACTGAACCATATCAAACCCTTTCTCTTGAGTCTATCCCACTACTTTTCCTCAAACCAACATATATGTTATTGTGCAGCTTCAAACTCGCGTATACACGTGACTTGTCTTTATGACACTTACGTATGATATTTAGAACACTGAGGTTCCATAGCTTTAGCTCCCTCTAAGTTTGTCATGTTTGTATACTCTGCTATGCCACATCTTTCTAACTGTGCTTCCCTTTTCTTCCATATCTTTTACTGTGATGATGTTTTTTCCTTTTGGTATGGTGCCCAAAATCTTGTCTTGCATTCCCTTGCTATAGGTCCAAGCTTGTTACATGCATAACACCTTATATGTTTCATATTCTTTCTATAGCAGTCAATGGCTTTGTGACCAAACATATTGCAAGAAAAAAAGTATCCCTTAAATTACCTGGAACGTGATGATATTTTTGTGTGATGGTCTTGAACCATTCTACTTTTGCATCTGGCTGCAACATGCCAAAGTTATGACATATAAAACATGCAACATTATTCATCGGAGGAAATAATCGTCTATCACTTCCATAGTTAGGAGTAAAGGGTTTTCTTTGAAGACTTTCTTTCTTTGGTTGTTGATGGGGTTGACCTCTCATCTCCTTATTGAGCATTTCAGATTTTGTATTAGAGTTCCTTGCCTCACCTTGTGAGCTAGATTCACCTTCAAAATATTCATAAAAACCAAGACCAGTTTTGATAGCAGGCGATCTTTGACTACTAAGAATATCATCCAAAATCTTAGTACTGTCTTGAAATTGTAACAGTTTATCTTTTTCTTCTAATTTACCTTTCAAGATATCTATCTCAACCTGATGTTGTTCTTCCTTTTCCAAATATTGCTTCTCCAAGATTTCTTCAGATTTTCTTCCTTCTTCCACTTTTTTACTTAGTTTGAGAATATCTTTTTCTTGTTCTTCATTCTGCTCCTACAGCATTTGACGTACTCTAAAGACACACTCCAGCTGAGCTTTTAAGCTGATAACTTCTTCTTTGAGGGCACTCTCCCTTTTGTTAAATAGATCTTGCTGATCTATGATTTTATCTGATGCTTCATTTTCTTGTTCATCTTCAACCTAAGGTGATTCAGAATCTGACTACTTGCTTCCACTTAATGGCAGGCTGTCACTATTCCTTTGAGTTGTCTTCTTCTTCTGACGTGCTTTCTTTCCCATTGTTCTATGAATCTCCTTCAAGCGATCAAGATTCTACCAAAGGACCTGCTCCAATACCAATTGTTGGAAATAATACTGAGAGGGGGGGGGGGTGAATCAGTATTAAAAAATCACTAACTTTTTCATTTCCATAATCATAATCATATATGCTACTTTAGTTAAGGGAACCTGCATGTACACGCAATTGTGTTTAATGCAACTAGCGTATATCCAGTAAGATTCAGTTAATCCATTATATGTTGATCTTTAATCAATGCATCAGAACTTCATTAACCATATAAATATTAAACAGGTGCAGTAAAAGAGAACAGATCATATCACATAAGAAACACACATGAACACCATGATATAAGGTGGAAACCCAATGCGGGACAAAAACCACCTATTTTCGTCTTCCTTTAATATAAGAAAAACCTGTTTACAATCTTGTACTGGTGCAGACTCATACCAGTATGCAAGCACCCACCTGTAGAAGGCTACAACCTTCTCTCATTCTCCAATTACTACTGGAAGGGAGCTACAACCCCCTAGCTCTTATACTAGTCGATATGTTTACTAGTACATACGCGTCAGCCTACTTAAGGCTCCAACCTTCACTCATTTTCCAACTGTTACTGGAAGGGAGTTACAACCCCCTGGCTCTTGTACTAGCTGATATGTTTACCAGTACATAGGCGCCGGCCTACAAAAGACTACGACCTTCTCTCTTCTTCCAGGGACCACGTTTCATAAATTTTCATACTGGATACTCTTGAAGCACAACACCATAATATAAAGGGCAAATTTCATCCAATTTTCATACTAGACCCATCAACAACATTGAAGCACAAAATTAATCACCACTGCAATACACCCATCAACTACACATACATCATCAATCTTTGAATCACCCAACACTGAAACACTGTCAACAAAACATAGTCACCAAAACACAGAGTAGACCACATAATTCTGCAACAACAACCAAATCCAACTACAACTTCAAATATCATACTTCATACTATATACGCTACTCTGATGAACCGAGCCAGCGTGTATACACACTTTTACCAAAGTGAACCTATGTACAGATCTACAAATATTTACTCATAACTTTGCAGCTATTCCAGACATGAGTCATACCCAGATCATAACATTTATACAATAAAACATGCGTCAATAATTCAGATCTAGTCTATCCATGATCAAACCACATAATGATAATACATTCCAAGCCTTATGATCCCAATCCATCATCCATCATCAACCGCATAGGTGCATCCTTGGTTCAAATCAAGCAAAGCATAACAAACCCATAACCAGCATACTAGATCTCACACTTCATCAGATATTCATCACTTGCACACTTGCATTTTGGCCTAATGATCTTCTTCTCCTTATATAGGTTTGGGCCTCTCTCAATACCATGGTCCAAAACCATGTAGGACCAATACCTTGGACCCAATACCTAGGGTCAATACCTCGGACCAAATACCATGGACCAATACCAAAATACCGTGGTCCAAACACACGGACCAAAACCTAGTTTTCCAACATGTACGTGCATTTCTTTATGTGAAAGTGCATGTGTACATTATATGCGCCTTTTTATATAGTGAACCTACGTTTATACGCGACTTGGTACATAGTGAACCTACGTATACCTTTTTGTATACGTGACTTTGTATACAGTGAACCTGCATGTATACGTGGCTTGGTCAATAGTGAACCTGCATATACCTTTCTTTCTTCTTTCTTGTTGTTTACCTGCTATACTGTGATCTTTCATCTGAGAGAGTTGCCATCAAGGACAACACTTGTGTCATACCTGTACCATAATGCCAACACATTTCAGGAGATGGAATTAAAGTTGACAAATCTAAAGTTGAATTCATCTTAAATTATCAATTCCAAATTGCCAAAAGGATGTTAGAAGTTTTTTGGGACTTACAAGGTACTATAGAAGATTTATAGAAAACTTCACTAAAATAGCATCCCTACTCTTCAAATTTCTTACCAAAGATTGTGAATTCAATTGGAATTCTAATTTCTAGTTGGCATTTGAAACCTTGAAAGTAAAAATTTCTGAAGCACCCATTTTAAGAGGGCCAAATTGGAAACTCCCCTTCCATATTTCCACAGATGCTTCGGATACAGCTCTGGGAGCTGTATTGGGACAAAAAGATTTGATTCCTTATGACATTTACCATACAAGTAAGAATTTGACTCCCACTAAGTTGAATTATATTGTGACTGAAAAGGAATTTTTAGTTGTTGTTCATGCAATTAACAAGTTTAGACATTATATAACAGTCTATGAAACCTTTGTTCATGCATATCACTCTGCAATTAGATATTTGATGAATAAGCCTATTACTAATGACAGAGTTACAAGATGGCTTTTACTTTTGCAAGAATTCAACATTACCGTGCTAAATAGACCTGGAAAACAAAACATAGTTGTTGATTTCTTGTCTAGGATTTAGAATATCAAAGAATATTCCCCAGTTGAAGATAAGTTTCTTGTTGAATATCTTTTTGCAGTAACTACTCAAACTCCTTGGTTTGTAGATATTGCTAACTACTTGGTCATAGGAAAGTTACCTTCACATTTGTTTCGTAGAGAGAAACGAAAAATTATTCAGGAAAGTGCAAGATATTCATGGATCACTAACGAATTGTATAAAGCAGGGCCAGATCTTATGATCAGAAGGTGTGTCAGGGAAGATGAAATGCTCGAGATTCTTAAGGCATGTCATGATGAGCTGTGTGGTGGACACCTTGCTGACAAGAGGACATTCTATAAAATCCTTTCTTTAGGATATTATTGGCCATCCATCTTCAAATATGCTAAAGAATATGTCAGGAGATGTGACGGCTGCCAAAGGGTAGGGAAACCTACTCCCTCAAATGAAATACCATTACAAACTGAAGTACTCATCGAACCTTTTGAAAAGTGGGCCTTACATTTTATTGGACCAATTTATCCTCCATATAAGTAGAAAAAGTATATATTGGTATGCACCGATTATGTCACTAAATGGGTAGAAGCCAAAGCATTACCTTTTGCTAATGAAAAATATGTATTTAATTTTTTTTTTGAGGACATCTTCACTTTTTTTGGTGTTCCAAGAGAAATTGTGATAGATCATGGATCTCAATTCACATCTAACATGGTAGAAGGGCTTGTGGAAGAATACGAGATCAAACATAGGAAATCTACTCCCTATCATCCACAAGAAAATGGTCCAGTGGAATCTACAAATAAAGTGATTGAAGGAATCATCACCAAGACTATGCATCTACATGGAAGAGATTGGGCAAAAAGGCTTCCTGAAGCCTTATGGGCCTATAGAACTACATGGAGGAACACAACGGGACATAGACCCTATGACCTTGTTTATGGGAAACAAGTATTGTTCCCTATAGAGTTCGAAATTAGAACTTTCAAGTGGCAGTCCAACTGGGACTAGAGTTATCAGAGGCACAAAAGCATAGTCTGGAGCAATTAAATGAACTTGATGAAATCAAGCAAGATGCAGTTCAATGGACTGGTATAGTCCAACAACAGAGGGCTAAATGGCATGACAAATACATCAAGGACAAGAGGTTTCAAGTGGGAGATTGGGCACTGTTATTTCATTCAAAGTTTAAAGATTTTCAATGGAAGTTTCAAACTCATTGGCTTGGGCCATATGAGATTGAAAACGTTTTAGTAATGGAGTAGTGAGGATCAGAACAATAAATGAAAGTAAAACTCCTCTTCTTTTGAATGGTCATAGATTAAAGATATATCATAAACCAATTTCAAAAGAGGAGTTCATCAATATTTTCCAAGACAATTCTGAAATGAGGTTAGTGAGGAAGAATCCTTCTTCTCCACTAACTTAGTCTTTATTTTTCCTATTAAAAAAAAAAAACAAAACAAAACAAAACAAATAAAAAAAATATATAATAAATTGTATAACATTGAAAACCAATCATTGATTGGCATACTTATATAGAAAATACAGGGTGAAAATCAGAGGTTTCTGACACCTTATATTTTCCATTCTATTTTTGTACTAAGTAGTGACTAAAAGCCACAGTCACTCAGTAGTTTAGATTTTGCAAAATTCATCATCTCATCTCACCTCACTCCATTTTATTTTTACAATTTTTCTTCATCCCATTGTCATATTTCATCAATAAATTTTTCGTTTTTTTAGTATTCATTCCATCTTCATTTCATTTATCATCTTGTCTTTCATCTCATTTCATTTCACTTACATAGCCATTTCCATTTCATTCATGATCCATAAGCCATATTTCACTTTCTGTTTCACATTCTGTAGTTGATTCTATTGTGCAGCTAATCTGATTCTGCAGCCACAATTTGTTTATCAGTTCAGGCACAAGTGTACAGTTCATAATAAAATCATGTATGCAGGGAATTGAAGAAAAATCAATTTTTGAAGACCAATCAAGCACAAGGTACCTATGGATCAACATCAAAAAAAATTAGCAAGCGAAAGGTAAAGGTTCCAAAGGTAAATGCAAAAATTTATTTCAAAAAGCAATTTGAAAACATAAGTTTGTATAGTATGTATAATCACATGTCTCCTTAATCAACATCATTTGATTTGACCGCCATGAAGTCTCCGCCATATCTTCCGTCTTTAATGACAAACGGTCTTAATGATTCTTTCATAACAAATCTCTGCTTCAAACTCCATAACCTGTACTCAAATGGTCCTCCACAACTACACCTGTTAACGGTCAAGATAACGATGTGACCTACCTATCTATGACTCTCTAAACCCTTACTGTCTACTTATTACGTGCCAACTCTTAAGTTTTTCTCTCATATTCACGTAGCCATTTCATATACACAGTCTTTCCATTTTCTACACACAGTCATTCCATTTCCATACACACAGTGGTTCCATTTCCTCAATAGCACTCATTTTATAGACAATGAGAGTAATTTTCAGGTTAGTAAATTCTACAAAACAGAGACCATGGGACCATTGTCAGGGCAGAGCCCGTAGCGGAAAAATTTATGGAAGGATACCCCCAACTCAAGGAGATGTTGCAGAAGACTAGATGGCTCAAGTTCATTGAAAAATTTGATGGATATCACAAGGAGATCATGAAATCTTTCACTAGATCATTTGATGGTACAAAAGTGGAGATTGGGAACATCAAGTTTGCAATAACAAAATCTTACATAGCAGAGGCTACAAAACTACCAAGACTTGGTGAGAGGTGGTTCAAAAACAAAGAATTTCACAGTGAATCATGGAAGGTATTCCTTAGGAACCCCGGTATGGATGTCATTATGTTTAGGAAATGAATCCCTATTTCAGCACTCAAAAATAAATGGAGAAACATGCTTTTGATATTACAAAAATGTATTACCTGTGAGGGAAGATTTGGATGTATGTATGTTTATCATATACATTTATTGATGAAATTTCTAGACAATGGAAACATCAACCTCCCTTACTTCCTTCTAAAATGTTTAAAGAGAATGGCTTCAAATGTACAGAAGAAATTAGAATCTTTGGAAACAACCATGTACCACCACTGATTGGTCAAAATCCTCGTTGAATATCATCTAAAGAAAATAGGGGACACCTGGGAAAACTTTCTGATAAGAAACCATTTCCAAGAGACACCAGAATCTCCTGAAAAAGATAGTCTCGGAAAGAGTAGGAGAAAGAAGACTAATCTCACCATTCAAAGCAACCCTGAGGCTTCAGTATAGAAAAATGATGAAGGAGAACCAATCTCTGAAAAATTAACAAAGATCGGAAAGAAAATCAAGCAGAGGAAGAAGATAAAATAGAAAGTTGGTGGAATTACTGAGAAAACACCTGAATCTCCATTACAACCAGATGATGAACAACCAATCTCTAAAAAATTGACTGAGATTAAGAGACAAATCAAGGGGAAGGAAAAGATAGGAAAAGAGAAAAAGGGTTCAAAGGAGGAGAACATAAAACCCCTTAGAAGAAGCTCTAGGCTTAGAGGAATGGTAAAGAAGGTTTCATCAAAGGGAACAAAGTTCATCAATATGGAAGGAGAAACCCGAGTATCATCCCCTGAAAATATTCCATTTACATACAGTCCTCAGAACTCTCTTAGACTATATTTTGAAGGCAGCCCCAGCAGAGGGTCCCTAGGCATAGATCCAATACAACAGAAAATTTATGATTACATAGAATCACTAGAAAAGAAAAATGCCTCAAGATATCTAGGTTCCTCAGCCAATCCAGAACAACCTGTCAATCCACAAGAACCTCTAACTGACTCACTCAAACAAGAAATCTATGAGTTGTAGATATTGAACAGGCATATTAAGAAATAAAATGAAGCCCTAAAGGAACAAAGCAAATTGTATAAAGCCATTCATGACAATACCATACTGCACCTAGTCCTATGGTACAAGAAAAATAGGAAGTTGAAGAGGAAGAATAGAAACTTGAATAAGACAATGATCAACCTTAAATAAAGACTTCTCATGAAGAAACCAAGGATGGTTGTCACTCCAAAGAAGAGCAAGAGAAGTTAGATGTATTGGCAGAGGTATCTGAGCAGATGCAATAGAAAAAAGAGTCCACAATTTTGGCAAAATTGCATGGGGACATGCAATGATTTTGCAGTGGGGGTATGTTGAGCCTCAAAATTACTCTTTCCCTAAGAAATTCCTCTCATTCCTTTTCTTTGTTTTTCCATGAGAAAGATGCATTCTCATCACCAATGACCGGTATACACTGTCTTGAGGAGGACATTTAGTGATTTACATGTTATGCTTTAATGTTTTATTGTTTGAATAAATCTTTGTATATTAGTTACGGAACGCAGCCCATTCTGCAGCTAATTGGCTGTTCCGCAGCTACCTTCATGCTTTAACAAGTTCCAGGTGTCAGAAGGAGAAACTAGCTACATGAGCAGCTTGGAAATCATCGTGACTTGGACCCTGTCCTATTCACTTAGCCTAGGTTGACAAAGAAGATGGCATAAGACTACAATCAATGGATAAGTCAAATGCAGAGACCGAAGGTAACAGGACTCTGTTTCGTGGTTAATTAACACATTTCACAGTGATGGGAAGCGTTATCTGGAACAACTACATGTACCTACGGACTCCAACAGCCACCTATACAACCGAATCCAACAGCCACCATGTCTTGGATTTATGTCTCCAGCAGCCGAGGAAGAAATTCCACATATCTGTCTTCTACGTGTTTGGATATAGCATGTTTTTTTCCACAAACAGTGGTATGTTTTTCTTATAAATACTTGTGTAAAAGACCGAAGAAGTTAGTAGTAATAGTGATAGTTTTATTGTGAAATCGAAGTTTTAAACTCTATAATTCTTGGGCATTTTGTGTCCCTGTTTTTAATATGAAGACCACATGTTTTATGGAAATGAAGGAGTTTTCTTGGAGTTGATTGAGCAAGCATATCCTAATCAGTTGCAGAAGGCCCCTGCACTAAAGAAGGTTTCATTTCATTTTATTTTTCTTCTTGTTAACTGTAAATTCATCATTTTCCTTCACAGTGTTAATGATCATTTTCTTACTAACAATGTTTATAATGCAAATTTCATCATTTTCTTATTAATAGTATTCATAATTTAGAGTAGCTTCTTTTTGCTTGATCTCTTTCTAGTTTTTATCAATAGTTAGAAGTTGAAACTCAGTAATGTAATCTAGTTTACTTCATTCGCTGTTTTACTAGTCTTTAAATTCTCAATTAGACTGATCAGTGCCATTTACTGTCTTTGCCATTTTATTTTTAGTTTACTAACTCATGGTGTTACTGAATGTTTCTGAAAAACGCTTCAAGTCGATAATTCATCCTAAACTAAGTGGTTGAACATTTCATTTATGCAATGAGTCTTTGCTACATCTCTGTATTTGTTTTCTCTTAGAATAATGAAGTACAAAATTCCTCAAATGTCATCCCAAGGAGACTCTCTCCCAAAATTGAGAGGCAAAGTAACTAAGTATTTCATTTACTTTTATTTCTGTAATTAGTAATTTTCACTTTCAGTTTTAATTCATGATTTGGAAATAATAGTGAAACAAGAATAGAAACTTTGTTTTCATTTCTTACTTAAACTCTGCTTCCAAGTATTTCTTAAGCTCTATTTTCATTTTTAGATTTTGAGCAATCTTTACGAAAGTTAGATTTAAGTTTTTGATAATTACATTGTAAATCATTAGGAACTAAAGACCGAGAACCCCAAAAACAACATAAAACACAAAAACAACGAAGTAAGAAGGGTTATCTAGCACAAATAGTGCACTACACTTCATCAGTTTATGATACCCAGATTGATAATTTATGTAGAGCAATTTAGGACACTAAATTGACCAAACAATAAGGAAAACAAATTTACTAGTCTCAGAAATGATCTTACTGCATTGCTTTGCAGTGATCAAAGAGATGAGGGTTCACTCTCGTCCTTTTGTTCACAGTAAGTTTCCCACTAGTCCTTGACGTGTGGGACGATTTTGAGAAGTGCAAAAGTAATCTTTTCCCGATTGGAAAAGTCATGAACTGAAAAAAAAAAAAAAAAAAAAAAAAAAAAAAAAAAAAAAAAAAAAAAAAAAAAAAAAAAAAAAAAAAAAAATAAAATAAAAATAAATAAATAAATAAATAAATAAATAAATAATAAATAATAAAATAATAAATAATAAATAATAAAATAAAAATAATAAATAAATAAAATAAAAAATAAATAAATAAAGAAAAAATAAAATTAATTAAAATTAAAAAAAAAAAATAAAAATAAAAAATAAAAAATAAAAAAAAATAAAAAAAAAAAAATCCTTCCAACAGATTTAACCATTTATCTACGGTGTTTGCATCTATCTAACCCTCAAATATGGGAATATCGAAGTTAACTTGTACCTTAAAAGGAGTGGCACCTCCATAGTGGTTGTTGGATGAAGATGTATCACATGCGGGTAATTGTCGAATGATCTAGGAAAAGTTATCCATCATCATGTTCCTCTATCACTTGAGGTTATCCTCGAGCAACATTTTGAATGGATCTCTTGCCCCCTCATCTTTCTTTTCTTCCATCATGGGATGTCATCGGGGTTTGCAAGACTAATCTTGTAATGGTTCAACCAAATCAAGCCCTAATTCCTTATAGCCTGACCTCATTGGGGACATGCAAAGAAAAATAGAGAAAGAGCATATCCCTTTGATACCATTGATCTAAACTTAAATAGGAACACAACAAATTATAGAAATAATCATAAATACAGAGATGCAGCAGACAAACACTTCATTTCAAAAAAATATTGAAATGTGCTTACAAACAGAATGGAAATAAACTAACTCGGGCGATGGTAGCTTATCTTTAAGAAGAGATGTGGCAGCTACATGCCTCTGAACTATGTTACAATGAGGCTCCAATGCCTATTTATTACTGAGGAATAATGGAAAACCTAACCCTAGGTGATGAAGTGCCAAAATTGTGGGCCCCATTTGGGGAAATCAATTTCCTAGGGTCATAACTTTGGCATACGATCTTTGTTTGGCTATCATAATACCTTGTTTCAAATATCTTGAAGAGTAAGACAATGACAAATAGGTTGCCTCATTTGTGATCAACTCGGTCTCTTTGTTTTCCTTAGAAACGTCATTTAGGGCCTCAAAACGATTCCCAAATTTCAGGACCCGAAAAACTGCCAAAAATATTAAATTGTGCTATATTTCTGCCTGGAAAGGGAGGGACAAAGCCTTATGGAGGAGAATGAAACCTATGTATGTGCTACAATAGGTCGTAAGGGCCTTATTCCTATTTAGGAGAGGTCTGAAAGGGCCTCAAGGCTGAAAGGGTCTCAGAACTAGGAAGATCCTGTTGTGGAGGGCCAAGACATCTGATCTATCTTGAAGAGGAGGGGATAAAGAGTGTGGCAAAGATAGATGAGGCTCATGTTCTATGTTGGTTGATTATTTATGGAATTTCCAAGGTTTACTAGGGTTAGGGGAGTGATGCAAGCCCTCGATCTAAGACAAGAAGGACAACGAAGAGGTTCTGAGCATATATCTTGAAGTATGTTCACAAACAAAGTTGTGAACAATATGTAATGAAGGATTATATGTGGGGGGTTGATGTACAAATCCACTATGATTTGATGATGTAATTTTGAAGCTAATTATACGATGATTTGGTGGAAAAATCCACTATGAGAAGCATATCTATTAGGGTTGAGTGTACTATGTATCTTGGAGTAGAAAATACACTTGTGAGAAGTTAATATAAATGAGGCAAATAGACCTACTAGGTGTCAAGGAGTATAAGTAATGAAAGTGATGATCCAGATAGGATACATCAACAAGTAAGTTAAGATTTTTGTTCTTGTCTTTTTTTTGGGAAAATTGCAGATACGATGTCGGAGATTCCAACCCCTAGTTGTATACTATGTATACTAGATATATTGGTGGTCGAGGGCCATGATCCCTAGTACAAGAGCACCAAGATTATTTTATTGATGGATTAATAAACTAATTGAGCTTTGGGCTCAAATCTGTGTGTACTAAATTGATTTCACTGCTGAATATTTCTATTGTACAAAGTGCTAGGAGGTTTAGGGTTTCTAGTGTGTCTATGTGTGTAATTAACCTCAGACTAGATATAAGACCTAATGAAAAATTCAACATGGTATCATAAATACTTTGAAGATCACATGGATCGGAGTGTCTGTAGGAAGCAGAGTGAGCCAATGAAGATTTTGTAGACTCAGAGGGAGTATAGCTTTAGAGGGAGACTACGAAGGATTATCAATTGCCCTATGGGAGTTGTAATCTTTAGGTTCTAACGTGATCATGAATTTTTCAGCCCATGCAAATTAATCACAAACCATGTGAGGAAATTCATGGTGGTGCAAGGAAAATTGTAGATCATGTGAGGACATGCATGGGTCACACTAGAAAGGTCAAGTTTCATGCAATAATATTCATGCACCATGCAATAGAAAGCTAGGCCTAGTATAAGAAGTCATGGTACATACAAATACAAATATGGTTACGTAAGGAAAGCCATGAATCATGCAAGGATGGTTATGGGCATGCAAGGAAATTCATGGAGCTGGAAGCATGAAGGAAATGCCTTCATCAAAGAGAGAGTATTATATTTTTGGTAGTTCAGAAGGTATTTCCAAGAGAGGACAACCTGCTAATAAGTAGTTGGTTGGTTGATTTACCCAAAAGTGGGGTTTTAAACCCAAGAAATACGTTTAGGACCAAAATGGAAATAGTTAATTATTCTAAGGGTCAAAGAGGCTAAAACCCTAAATATAGAATGTTTCCTAAGCGATCCAAGGAAAAGTATAAAAGGAGCCTAAGGTGAGGTTCATAAGACATCATGTGCAAGAGATATGTAACCTCTCTTGTGCTAAGGGTTCCCTATGGGGCACTGATTTCTTCTCATAAGGCTAAGAAGCAGTTCATCCGAGATTGTTGAAGAAGGTCGAGTGAACAAAGATCTAGAAAGGCTGAGGGAAGAACTAATAGCAAGATAAATCATCTATTTTTGGATAAAAGAAAGACAAAAACCCTCAAGAAGGCCAATATGGAATAAATACAAGAATGATGAGCTTCTTTGTAAGTCTAAGTATATCAAGCTAAGGAGGATTGGACGTCTTATGTCTCTTTTATGTTCTTTGCAAGACCGAGTTAGAAAGGGGCCTTGCTAAGAGTCTCTTATGTCTAGAAATGGATGGTTGAAGCCTTATGGAGGAGGATGAGACATTTGTTTATGCTACAATAGGTCGTAAGGGCCTTAGTCCTATATAAAAGAGGGATAAAAGGGCCTCAGGTTGGCACAACAAGGCAAAAATGCTTAAGAACTAGGAATATTTTGTTTTGGAGGGCTAAGATCCTTGATCTAACTTGAAGAGGATGGAACTGATGAGCGCCAATATTGCAGCAAGGATGTTGCAACTCCTGGGCTACCAGCTTTACTTATCAACCCAGGTTTCGTACAAACTTGGAGGTGACAGTGTTGTATGCACAAGTAAAATTGAGGGTCCTGCCTGTTGTCATTGTTCAGTCGGCGAGAGACTACTGGGGTTCCAAGATAGCCTTCTATGGAGTCAGAAGAAGCTTGATTATTTTATGGAAGAAGATCAAATCTACTCTAAGAGAGCTACTCTACTGTAGGAATGAAAAAAACAACATGTAATGATAAATCACACCATACCCTAATTAACCATTTAAGCCGCTATGCTAAGCAAAAATGCTGAATCAACACTAAACAAATACTACTATCTAAGTTGTAGAAGTAAAAAGCATGAAACCATACTAATGTGCATGCAAAAAACTAAACTAAATCTATTTTCACTTTTTTGGTTTTGTTAGGAAAAATCAAGTATGCAAACTAATTGTTCATGTGGATGTGACAGGTGGATGGAAGGTGTTTGAGGATGGCTATAAGGTTTATGAAGTGGTTGGATGGTGTGGAGGGGTCCTAGGAGGCTTTTTGTGACTTCCTAGAGGTTTCCCATCAATTCGGCCTCAAAACAGGTCGTTTCGGGAAAACCAATAGGATGTACTAGAAACCTACAAGATGATCCTGTAGGAATTACATGAAACCTACAGGATACATCCGAGAGCTAATTATGAGGTGTTGGACGTGTTGGGAAGCTTGGGAAGGTGTGTGATGAGTGGAATTGGGTGTTAGAATGTCTAGGAGAACTCAGGGGTCAATATCCAAGATAACAAATGGCTAGATTCGCTCAATGTATCTAGGGGAATTTCAATGAAAAATGATGAAAAACTAGTGAGGGTGATGGTGAAACAATAGATGGCTAAGGTGGATGAAGTGGAAGGTGGCTACTGGTGATGAGGTCTGGGTCTCCTCCTGAATTACCTGCTCTACTTAAAACATGTGTGTCTTCCAAGAACTATGCAACAAGATACATTTTCATAAACTAGAAAAGCATGAATCAATTGCCTATATTATGCATGAAGAAAGTTGTTGAAGGAAATGAGAGCATGAGTGAGATCTTATTGCAGAAGTGGAGATGGAAAAAGATGACAATGAAATCTACCTTGAAACATGAACCAAACACTGAATCAAAGACAACAAACTCCAAAGCTCATACAAGAGCTAGAAATCTATGTTTTTGGGGCTGCTGAAGGGTCCCTTCCTCAAGTCATGGTCCCAAAGGGACGAAGTGAGGCCGATACACTTGCTGACAACCTTGTGGTGATCCTTTTTCTCCTTGCTAACCTGCTACTTGAAAGAAGGCACAAATGGAATCAAACTATCACACAACCAATCTAATCTATATTGTTGTAATGGAAATGCATCTACTAAGCTAATGAAAAATTAAGCTATGAATCTATACTAGCATACATGTACAATAAAGAGGAGCTTTGGCTGTTAGGGTCGGGCCCTAACCCAAGATCTTCAGCCCTCTGAGTTAACTTAGTGTTGGCTCAAAACAAAACTCATTCTTATTACCAAAACAATGGATTACATAAAAAACTGTCACAAGTCTTGCAGCTTGAAAATAGAGTAGAGTTTTACAATAAAAAATCCTAATCCTACTGAGGTCCTAGAACTCTCTAATTATACATCTAAAGTCTCCAACAAATTCCTTAAAATTAGGGAGGCTCGGCTCCCAAACTCGATATAGATTGGTGCTTTGCCTTTCACTTGCTCAGTTGCCTTCTAATCCTCATGATTTGGTTGTTTGCACTCTGAGTTGATGGAGGAATATTCGAATGGAGGGGTAGTAAATGAGAAGGATTTACCTCCTATAATCCCTCTCCCATGTCCCATTCGAGTTTTGACCTTGGTCTTTGCCAAAATTCCTTGCTTTTATCCTTTAATCCTACATTAAATGCACATTAGACCACAAAGCAAAATATCCAACTCTAACTCATTCTCATAAACAAAAATATAATCAAAAGTATGCAATAAGTTATGAGAATAGTTGGTTTGACTAAGCTAGGAGGTGAATTAAGGCCCATATAATTACCCAATAATGAGGCTCATCGAGAACGAAGAGTGTTATAGAGATATAAGAGGCTCATGTTCTGTGTTGGTTGATTTATGAGGGCATATATGACGTCTGCTAGGGCTATGGGAGTGATCCAAACCCCAGATATTAGACAAGAAGGACAATGAGGAGGTTATGAGAATAGATCTTGAAGTATGCTCACAAAAGAAGTTGTGTACAATGTGTAATGAAGGCTAATATGTAGTGGTTTGATGAACAAAGCCACTGTGAGTTGTTAATGTAATTTTGAAGCTAATTGTAGAGTGATTTGGTGGGAAAATCAACTGTGAGAAGTAGATTTATTAGCATTGAGTGTACAGTGTATTTTCGAGTAACAAATACACTTGTGAGTAACTAAGCTAAAGGAGGGAAAAGGACCTATCAGATGTCAAGGACTACAAGTACTGAAAGGTATGATCTAAATAGGCTACATCAACAAGTAAGTTAAGGGTTTTTCTCTTGTCTTATTTTTGTGGGAAAATTACAAATCGGATGTTGTAGATTGCAAGCCCTAGTTGTATAATATGTATACTAGCTATACTGGTGATTGAGGGCCATGATCCTTAGTATGGGAGCCCCATGATTCTTTTATTAATGGATTAATAAAATAATCGAGCATTTGGTTCACATATTTATGTACTAAATTAATTTCACTGTTAAATATTTTTGCTATGCAAATTGCTAGAAGGTTGAGGGTTTCTAGTGTGTTTATGTGTGTGATTAAACTTATACCAAACCTAGGACCAATGGAAAAATTCAACATTTGAGGCTTGTGTAACTTCACTAATCTTCACAAATTGGCGTTCTACCTAAGTAAATTCCTCCACAAACTCTGTTGTGATCTTCTTATACACATTTTCAATGGCTTCACGTAGTACCATTTATGTATTCACAACCTTTTGCTTTTCATCAACTAACTATGCTTTCTCATGTTTCTATACTTCTTGTGTTGAAAGTGCTTACACTGATTCTAGTGTAGTGGGTGTGGTATGTGACTGAAACTCCATAGTAACACTATGTTGCAATTGATGTAAGCTATCTAAAGACAACTGAAAAAAAAAAAAAAAAAAAAAAA
>APFE030124133.1:177154-191600 GCA_000404065.3 Pinus taeda
AAAAAAAAAAAAAAAAAAACAAAAAAAAACAAAAAAAAACAAAAAAAAACAAAAAAAAAAAAACAAAAACAAAACAAAACAAAACAAAACAAAAAAACAAAACAAAAACAAAAAAAACAAATTGATATGTGTCAAACCTTGTACTTGTTATTAAACTACTTCAATATGACACTCTACGAATTTTGAAGAGTTGGATTGTTCAACGCTCTTTAGATGTAACATAAATATCTACCCGTAGCTCTAAGAAACTTGGCACAATATAGACCTCTATTTCTCCTATTGGCTCAATAGTATCCAACTGTGCAGTTACCCCCTTACTAGCTTCTAGCAGCTGCCACATTTATTCCAACTTGTCTAATATGTGTTATTGATATTTTTGAACCTTTCAAAGAGCCTCCTTTGTTTATTCATCCACCTTACTCAATGATTTTTCTTCTCATCAACCTGCTTAATAATGTGCTCAATATCATCTCTAAACCTAAACACCACCTGAGGGATGTGAGTCGCTTTACAATTCTTCCTTAAGCGAGATGTACCTTCCCCAATGCTCGTTGTAGTAGTCCTCTTCACTCTTGTCCTTAGTGAAGCTAGAAATTGTCTAGATTCTAATTCCAAAGAAAAATTTTCAAAGTGTTTGAGTTCCTAACCCTGGTCTTGTACCAGATGATCTATAGCTTGTGCTAACACTCCTTATTCTTGGTCCTATTGTCCCTCCTGCTCATCACTGCTCTCCAACTTTTTTTATATTCGATTCCTCTGCTAATGGTAGTTTCCAATCATCTTCCCATGTAGCAATGTGTGCCTGAACTTCTTCATTAGTTAACCAAAAATTGCATTATGCACATCTTTTATAAGGATGCCCCTTAGCCTAAATGTATAGATGATGAGGATCAACTTTGAATCACTTGATTGGATCATATTCTTGGACTATTTCTGCAGAAATGCACGGAGTCCTTTCAATCACCCAATTGATCATCTCTTGATAAAGAAAGAATGAAACTTTAGTTTCGATCTTCTAATGAGGAATTGAAGTAACCCATAGATGTTGAAAGCATGTGTCAACACTAAGGACCCGAGTATTCTCCACTATTTGAAAATCCTTAGGCATGTCCCACTCACTGAGAGAAATTAAGATGAGTAACAAAAGCATAATTAAACTCCACACATGTATCTTTCACGACTTGAAAATCTGCCAAAAAATGATCGAGAAAGAATATGACCCAGTTCATCTGAAAACCTAGCACGCACTTGGTCGCTACGAGAATCACACCTACAAACACTTCATGTTTTCTGCTTTCAAAGTAGTCTATAGGCCAACACCTGTGTGGTAAATCAAACACCTCTATTGTTTATCTCCAAAACGAAACACCCTCATTTACCTCTTTTCACTCCATATTTTTCCTGCAACTCCGCCCCCAAATTTTTAGATTTGTCCTCGAATATAGGTTCAGGGTCCTCGCCTGCCAGGGGTAAACCAATGATCTTATTGAATACCTTTGTGGTAATATTAATGGAAATATTACCATATATAACCACCATGTGCACAACTTAACAAGAGCTTGGTAACAAAAATAATCGCATTACTGCAGCCAAAATGAGGGATCTCCAATAAGTTAAACATGTCGGCTTGTTTTGATCCCAAAGCCCATTGTTATGGCTCAAGCGTAAACACAACAAAATTTGCATTTTCTAATTGCTCCAAAAACCCTTGTAGGTTCAAAAAATACTTATTTTCTATAATATCATGATTAAAATGTCAGAGCATTCCCACCTGACCCATCATGTTCCCTAGAATCAAAACAACTTTTGGAATCTCTGGTGTAGCCACGAGATACTTTGAGTCCTTTGGAAAATTAATTAGTTTAGAAATTTCCTTTTGTGATAAATATATTGTATGTTAGTCCAAATCCTATAGGTTATGACAATGAGCCAGGAACCTTGACTACTTCATCTCCTTTTGGAACTTCAACCTCCTCTCACACCATCTTGGATTCTCTAAGAACATATGGGTTCTTAGTATGAGGAATTTGCATTGATGAAGTTCCTACATCTCTTCCCATATGTATGACCAACGATTTCTATCTAGTGCCACTACAATTCCCTACCAAAACCACTCACCACCAAACATTTCAACTCCTCAACACACGTCTTGTTGAATAATTTAATTATGATTTACATTATTTTCATTAAAATGTCAATTCAGGTTCATATACTTATGAAGTATACTACACTACATGGGCTAGGTGATTAACTTTTCAATTTCAATGTTTAAATGAGAATTTTATTCTATTGAAAGACGATAAATGTTTTAAGATGCAAACACTTTTTCTAAGGAGTGCAATGAAATCCTACTCATAAGACACACATTTAGAAATTTTATGAAAGCAATGAATTTATAGTCTAGGAAATCAAATGAATTTTAATTCTTAGAAAAGTAATGAAATGATTTACACTATGAAAATTCTCAAATCCTATTCTATGAAAGGTAAAGACATTGTATTCTATGAAATTGTTGTAATACTATGCTAAGAAAAATAAAGACATTTTTATTCTACAAAGGCAATCAAATTTTAATCTTTCGAAAGCAAAGGCACCTATGCTATGAAAAACAATCAAATTTTATTACATGTAAGCCTTTTAAATTCTATTCTAGAAAAATAAAGTCAGTTTTTACTCTATGAAAGTAGGCAGAATCTATTCTATGAAATTCAAACTTAAAATTCCACTATTTGCAAAAAAAGAGCATCAAAGTAATTGAGTAATTGAAATCGATTATGGCACTTATGTGTGCATACAAATTTCAGAGTCTATTCATTCCTATAATGTGATGCAAATAAATCTAAGACTAATGATAAATTCAAAAGTGAAACGAAGAAATGGATGTGAAAGTAAAGGGTCGATTGAAACAAAACTTAATAAACATTTTTTTGGTAATTTTTCAAGTTTAGACTCGGTGATCAAGTATGATTTCTTCCCATTAAGACGCAATCATGTCAGTGCACGAGTTTTATTAATAGAATAGTGTGTACATCAATAGTGCCCACATTTAATTAAGAAAGTAACAATATCTAGATGTTGTTCTCGCTTCTTAGTGAAGCATATATATAATTTTTGTACATTAACGACCCTAAGAATCTATGTTATAATCTTGATTGGTGGATGAAAACGTGGTCTTAAAATTATATTAAACCCTAACTTCTATGATTCGTTATCAAGGAAGTGAATCATAGAAATGGTTTAACTTTAAACCCATCATCATTCCCTTGATCTTTCTCTGCTTGAAAATTTGTCACTCTTGCTTTATATTTTGATCTAGTGCCAAGTAATTTGAAGGTATCATTCATGCCATCTCATAGTTGGCCATAGGTTTGAATTTTCCATTGTGATTAACTCGTGAATTTTTTCTTGCACGCCGGATAGGTGGAAAACCATGTGGGTATGATTTGGCAACTATCTTTGTGCTTATGTTGATTTGTCCTCCACAGGGTCTACTCGAACCTTGGATTCGAGTATAAAATGTTATCAAGGTTGCAAAATGTGTTAATTTTCGTAACTTATTTAAATTAAGCCAAATTTATAAAGAAAAACATATATAATTGAGAGGATATTGGACTTTTATCTTATTGTATCTAATGTAGCTCTTTATGGTTGATTATTCATAAAACGAAAGTTAAATAATTTATCGATGATGGAGTTAAAAGGAAATATGGGTGAAAATATGAGTAACAAGCTGTCAAAAAGGATGTTATTTTTTTGGTTCAATATTCTCCCACGCTTAAGGTGTTGTATGTCTGCATGCATGTAGCAAAATTTTAATTTTTTTGACAATTTGATCTTCAAATAATAGTCTTAGAGGCTTGGATCAGGATATCCAATTTACTCTGAGCATATTTCTTCTTCATAGCAACTAACCATCTAGGCATTTCATTAGCATCTTCGCTTTTAGTCCTTTAACTTTTTATTGAAGCATTTTTTGGCCCTCTTGAGTTTCAGGTTCTTATGGTGCCAATAATACATGTATTTAAGCATTCTATCATTTTTGTCCTTGAGTGTCGTGTTTTCTCCGTTTACATGCTTTTCTAGTACTTCTAGTTCAATTATCTATTCTTTCAACGCATTAATAATGTATGGTTCCATAGAATAGGGAACACTATCATTTTGTATAGGAATATTAGGTACTATAATATCATCATTAAAATTCTGCTCAAAGAGAGGAGAAAGTTATTTTACCTTCTCTCGATGTGCTTCCTTCTCCAAGGAATTAAACTAGTATTATGCTTTTTGTTGGATTTTACAATCTATGAACTCTTTGCTTCAGGTACTGGTGGTAATTCTAACTCTTGAACCTCTACAACCTTTGGTGAAACTAGATTGTTTTCCTTCCTCATTATCCTTGTGATTACCATATTTATTTTCATGATCATGTTCTCTTCTCTTCTGCGAAATTTTTCTTTTAACACTCTACTTCTCAGGTTCAGATTAAGCAATGGTACTTGACTTCTTCCCTTTGTAATTTCCCTTAGTCATTTTGGTTGTCTTTGGTTAAGTCTTCTTTTTTTCTTTGAAATTTTTCTTCCTCTTAGGCTTCCATTTTGATGGTTCTTCTAGGGTATTTGGTGAATTTGGAATTTTTCCCCTTCAGGAATATCTTGATTTTCTTGTAGCGAACCCTCTGGTACATTAATTTCCTTTGCATATGCAATTCTAATATCCTTTGTCTCTAGAGTTGATTGTGCCTCTTGTTCCACATTTTCACTCTGAGGGTTAGGGTTTGATGAGACCCTACTCCTTCTCTTTTTTCTTCTAGGAAATGTTTCTTCTTCTGACACTTCGAAAAAATGATTTCTGACTACAAAATCTCTCCAATTTTATTTTCTAGCTTAACTTTGTGATGTTAGAACAATCACATGTGACAGATTATTAAAAACCACATGTGCATGCTTTAAAGAAGATTAAACATAACAAATACCATCAACCAAAAGGACACACACACATTGATAACGAAGTTCACCCAGTGTGGGTTACGTCTTCGGGCCCGGTTAAAAAGTGGGAAGGCCACTTCATTAAATGTTGCAAGAAAATGATGAGTACATGGTACATTCTTTGTCATTACAAGGATAAACTCCCTCAATTAGAGTGGCATGTCTCTCCACGAGACGTTCTCCTATAGGAAATTCTCACTCAAATGGGCCCCTCCTTTAGCATGACAAGCTAATAAATTCTCACATGACATGGCATATAAGTATCCTTCAACATAATGGTAACAAGGATCTCAATAATAAAACATCATCTCATCAAATCAAAATAAATAACATGGCATCACTACATCATATACCTCCACTCTCGCAGATGACCTGAAAATTTGAAGCTCTGCCAACGAAATGGATTGCACTATTGAATTCATTGTGCGAAATCATGTCAAACGACTATAAACTTAACCCCTTTCTGACACCGTCAAAATATAGACCCTCAAGAATCTCAAATATTCTCCCAAAGATTCCCTCCTAGAGATGGTCAAACAATCTGCTGCTCGAATGGAAATTCTGAGCACACCATTGTTCTCCTTGCAAAATTCTATAAAAAATGGCTATAAAGTCTACTTCATTCTACCTCTATTAAAAATCAACCTCTAAGGGAATGTTTTAGATTCCACAAGATTTTGTAACAGACCATGCCATCACGTTCCCTGCGAAATTTTGGTTTGTTTGAGTATAAACTTGGCATGATTTTGCCACTATGAAAAATCACCCTCCACGGAAGCTTTCAGATTCCTCCAAGACTCTACATAAGATATTTTGTGGAATATTCCCTTGCAATATTTTTTGTCTCGAAATTCATGCCCGATTGGGCATGGTTATGCTTTGCCCCTGTTTCCGCACTCTCTACCTCCACTTCATTCCCAATCGAATGAGAAATTACCTCTTTAAATAAAATTCTATTGGTGAATTATCTAAGGATGAGGATGTTAGGCAGTTGGCAAGTGGATAAAATTGAAAGGGGCAGGTCCCAGGGTCAAAATCATGGACCTCAGTGTATTTGCTAGTTGTGTTAAGTTTTCGGTGGGTTTTGTTTGGCATATTAACATTTTTCAAAGTTGTCATTGGTATGGAAGTTGTAACCTGTAACCGTTGGTAGTCACTTGACATGTTATATGGTGGCACATTCTATTTTTGGAGTTGTTTGTTGGTGTTTAATGTGATGTGGGGCCACTGCATGGGGAGGGTCGGTCACCGGCCCACACAGGTTCAAGTCCCGATGGCCCCGGTTTGGAGGTCAACGGATGTTGGCTAATATATATATATATATATATATATATATGTGTGTGGGTTGTGTGTGTGTGTGTCCGTTGGTTGGTGGGGACAGGTCTGTCGGCGGGTGGCTTGCCCACCACGTATTTTTATTTTTCATTTGATATATATAACAATGTCGTGGTGGGGGTGGAAGCACGCCACCCCATTTAATTAATTTTTTTTGTTTTTTATAAACAAACTAGCCATTTTTTATTTTTATTTTCCGAATGGATTTTAAAGGTCAATGGAGAAATTAACGAGGCAACAAATTCACCCATTCCAGTGGCCAAAATCTATGCACCAGAAAATTCCAAATTGTTGCCTCGTTAGTGGCTGCCACTTAGTCTGCTTTGACCAGAAATTTCACTGCAAATCTCTTCAGCATATGAAGTCAAATTTAAGTGTCATTCACGTTGATGGAATCAGGACGATGAGCACTATGATCTGGTCATGGTTTCACTTCAATCTTATAACTTTTTTTTTTTTTTCCAAAGCCACTTCTAAATTTTGGACATTTCTGGAGCCACCTAGATCATTCCTCCCCACTAAGGATCTTTTGGTCCTCCAAAAGCATGAACATAATCTGTAATTTTTGTGTTACATTGCCTGCACAACAAGTGTCTTGACATGTCACACTTCCTTCTTCTTCACCCTTGTTCTTCGAAGCCATAACTGATGAACTCACACCTAGATCCTCTATAAAATTATAGTATAATCTTTTCAAACTACATGCTCAATTACATGACCAATCATGACCTGAGAATTCCCATGCTTTCTAAGATTTTATAAGTCACGGTATTTGTTCAAGCATACAGAATAGAAACCAATATCCTAGCTATAACCAAAAATGCCAAAAAACATCTATGTTGCTTTAATAAGCGATAGAAAACAAATCATCACCTTTATAATTATTCACAACACTTGATTTACAAAATGCAGCCATGAAAAACTATTATTTTTAGTAAAACCATCTCTTAATCAACAAAGTGAACCACCAGGAATGTGGCGGATTCGCTTGTTGAACATCTTCAACAGTTGGTTTCTATACGGGCACTTTTTCCTTGAGACACAACTATAGATGGAGCCTCCAACATGTGGCTCTTTAATGTCCACCTCTGTTGTAATGATTGCAAAAAGTATTCTTCCTCCATACCCACTTAACCTTGTTCTTTCCCTAACGTGGAGAAGGCATTTCATGCCTCATTCTTTTACTTGTTGCCATTCTCTTCCAACACTCAACAACCACATGGTTATGAAAACCACAAAAACTACATGGTTTTCTACACCGTGGTTTCTTCTCATCATTAACAATATGTTTGTAGTCAAAATAAACTTTAGAATACTCAAATTTTTTATACCTCTCTTGATCGTCTCTGGTGCATTTCTAGCAATGAGAACTTTCCTTAGTTTTTCCTTTGCAATGTGCACTATCATGGGAGGATAGTGATGTGTTTCAATCATCCTCTTTCTCTGATGGCTTTGACAATTCCTTGGAAGCTTCTGATACCTTTCAGCACTCTCCTTTATTGTATCCCAAAACTACAAATCGATTTCTTTGTAAAACCTCCAATGGTTGAGTCATTCCCATAGTCATTCCTTGGCCATTAACACCAAATCCTCCTCCTTTATACCCCTCTTGGTGAGGAATCTCATGTCAATTCCTGAAATGGGTACCTCCATGTTTCCAATAGAAATAGTGTCATGTGAGAATGAAGCTAAAGAATGATCAACATTGTTTACCTCATCTATCTATTCTGAAACAGATGATGATGGCTTCGCCAAGCCTCTGTTGCACTTAAACTTTTCCAATGCCTCTTCCTTGGCACGTAAATGAAGTTGCAATCTCTACTTCTCCTCTTCTTCTTCTCCTAGAAGTCTCCTCAATTCAACGTTCTCTACTTGAAGGTTCTAATTGATCTCCTCATTTGAATGATGAAGAAGAAGAATGTTCACTCGAGGGGGTAGATGGATCATCATCCTCCACTCTTTCTTTCTCCCATTCCTCTCTTGCCATTTTCTCCTCATACTTTGCACACATTATGTCCACCATGTGTGCCATCCTAAGGAGATCCTCGTAGAGATCTCTATTTTTCTCCAATTACCTTCTTGTTGCATGTTCAATCACACACTCGCAATTCGCATCGATAAGAAGACTGCTCTGATACTAAACTTCATCCAGATCTCTTTAGCTACCAGAATTAACCAAGATCTTTTACTTATGAGATGTTAGCAGAATTTCATGTGATAGAGTATGAAAAACCATGCATCAATTTCATGTGATAGAGTATGAAAAACCATGCATACTTTTAAAAAAATGAAACATAAAAACGACCATTAATCAAAAGAACACACACACATTGATAACAGAGTTCACCTAGTGTGGGTTATGTCTATGAGCCAGTATCAAGAGTTGGAAGGTCTCTTCATTGAATTCTGTAAGATGATGATGAGTACATGGTGCATTCTTTGTCTTTACAAGGATAAACTCCCTCAATTAGAGTGGCATGTCTCGCCACGAGACGTTCTCTTATAGAAACTTCTCATTCAAATGGGTCCCTCCTTCAGAATGACAAGCTAATCAATTCTCACATGACGTGGCATACAAATATCCTTCAACATAATGGTAACAAGGATATCAACAATAAAACATCATCTCATCAAATCAAGAGAAAGAACATGGCATCATTGCATCATATACCTCCACTCTCGGGGATGAAATGAAAATTCCAAGCTATGTTGATGAAAAGGATTACACCATTGAATTCATGGTGCAAGATTGTGTCAAATGACTATAAACTTGGCCCCTTTCTGACACTATCAAAATCTAGACCCTTGGGAATCTTGAAGATTCTCCCAAAGATTCCCTCCTGGAGATGGCCAAAAAATCCACTGCTCAGATGGAAATTATGAGGACACTACTGCGCTCCTTGAGAAATTCTGTAAAAAAATGACTATAAAATCTACATCATTCCACCTCTCTTAAAAATTAGCATCCAAGGGAATATTTTAGATTCCACGAGATTCTGTAAAGATTCCTTGTTGTTGGCTACCTAAATTTTTGTTGCTCAGATGGAGAAACAAATCATGCCATCACGTTCCCTATGAAATTCTAGTTCATTTGAGTATAAATTTGGCATGATTCTGCCACTGTGAAAAATCACCCTCTAGGGATTCTTTTAAATTCCTCCAAGACTCTGCATAAGAATATTCTATGGAATATTCCCCTAGAATATTTTTCGTCTCTAAATTCATGCCTAGATGGGTGCAGTTTCGTTCTGCACCTGGTTCCACTCTCTCAGCCTCCACTTCGTTCCCATTCAAAAGGGAAATTACCTCTTTAAATAAAATTCTATTAGCAGATTCTCTAAGGATGAGGTCGTTAGGTTGTTGGCAAGTGGAGAAATTTGATTGGGGTAGGAATCAGGGTCAAACCCGCAAACCTCCTTGTATTTACTGGTTGCGTTAATTTTTTGGTGGGTTTTGTTTGGTGTATTAACATTTTTTGGAGTTGTCATTGGTATGGCAGTTATAACATGTAACCGTTGGCAGTCACTTGACGTGTTATATGGTGGCGTGTTTTGTTCTTGGAGTTGGTTGTTGCCGTTTAATGTGATGTGGGGCTACTGCATGGGGTGGGGCTACCACTGGCTGACGTAGGTTCATGTCCCGCCAGCCCTGGTTCAAAGGTCAACGGTCGTTCGCTGATATATAATATATATATGTCCATTGGCTGGTAGGAACAGGTATGCTGGTGGATGGCCTGCTCACCACCTATTTTGATTTTTCATTTTATGTATTTAACAATTTCGTGGCAGGAGTGGCAACCCACCACCCCATTTCAATATTTTTTTTTTTTTTTTATAACAAACTAGCAATTTTTTTCTGAATGGATTTTAAGGGTCACTAGTGAAATTAACAAGCTGAAAAATTCACCCGTTCTAGTGGTCAAAATTCATGCACCAAAAAATTCCAAATTGTTGCCTCATTAGTGGCTACCACTTGGCCTAGTTTGACCAAAAATGTAACTACAAATATCTTGAGCATAAGAACTCATATTTGAGTGTCATTCACGCCAATGGATTCAAGACGATGAGCACTATAATCTGGTCATGGTTTCACTTTAATATGATGACTTTGATTTTTGAGCTTTTCCAAAGCCACTTCTGAATTCTAGGCATTTTTTGAGCCACCTGGATCATTCCTCCCCACTAAGGAACTTTTGGTCCTCCAAAAGCATGAACATAATCTACAACTATTATGTTACATTATTTGCACAACAAGTGTCCTAGCAGGTCACACTTCATTCTCCTTCACCCTTGTTCTTCAAAGCCATAAGTGATGAACTGACACCTTCATCCTCTGCAAACTTGTAGTACAATATTTGTAAACTACATGCTCAATTACATGATCAATCATGACCCAAGAATTCCCATACTTTCCAAGAGTTTATAAGTCAGACTTTTTGGTCAAGTGTACATCATATGAGAAACCAATACCCCATATATCAACAAAAGGCCAAAAAACATCAGCATTTCTTTAATAAGGGATGGAAAACACATCATCACTTTTACAATTACTCGCAACACATGATTTACAAAATGCGGCCATGACAAGATACTATTTTTAGTAAAACCATCTCTTACGCAACAAAGTGAACCACCATGAATATGGTGGATTCATTTGTTGAACATCTTCACCAGTTGGTTTCTGTACGGGTGCTTTGTCCTTGAGATACTGCTCTGGATGGAGCCTCCAACATATGGCTCTTTGATGTCCACCTATGTTGCAATGATTGAAAAAATTCTTCTTCCTCCAGACCTGCTTAACCTTCTTCTTTCCTTGATGTGGAGAAGGCCTTTCATGCCTCGTCCTTTTTCTTGCTACCATTTTCTTCCACCACTCAGCAACCACATGGTTATGCAAACCACAAAAACAACATGGTTTTCTATGCCATGATTTCTTCTCATCATTAACAATATGCTTGTAATCAAAATGAACTTTAGAAAACTGAGACTTTTTATACCTCTCTTGATTGTCTCTGGTGAAATTCTAGCAATGAAAGCTTTCCTTAGCTTTTCCTCCACAATGTGCACTGTCATGGGAGGATTGTGATGTGTTCCAATCACCCTCTTTCTCTGATGGCTTCGGCAGTTCCTTGGAAGCTTCTGATACCTCTGAGCACTCTCCTTAAGTGTATCCCAAACCTGCAAATCGAGGTCTTTGTACAACCTCCAATGGCTAAGTCATTCCTTGGTCATTAACACCAAGTCCTCCTCCTATATACCCCATCTTGGTAAGGAGTCTCATGCTACTTCCTAAAATGGGTACCTCCATGTTTCTAGTAGAAATAGTGTCATGTGATAATAAAACTGAAGAACGATCAACATTGTTTACCTCATCTATCAATTCTGAAATAGGTGATGATGGCTTCACTAAGCCTCTTTTGCGCTTCAAATTTTCCAAGGCCTCTTCCATGCCTCATAACTAAAGCTACAATATCTAATTCTCCTCTTTTTATTCTCATAGAAGTCTCCTCAATTCAACATTCTTTGCTTGAAGGCTCTAATTGATCTCCTCATTTAAATGATGAGAAGATGATGAAGAAAAATATTGTTCACTCGAGGGGGTAGACAGAGCATCGTCCTCTGCTCTTTCTTTCTCCCATTCCTCTCTTCCCATTTTCTCCTCATAATTTTCATATATTATTTCCACCATGTGTACCATCCTAAGGAGATCCTCGTAGAGATCTTTGTTGTTCTCCATTTCCCTTCTTTCTTCACGTTCAATCACACACTCGTAATTCGCATCAACAAGAAGACCGCTTTGATACCAAGCTTGATCTGGATCTCTTCAGCTACTAGAATTAACCAAGATATTTTAGTTCTGTTATGTTAGCAGAATTGCATGTGACGGAGTATGAAAAACCACATGTGAATACTTTAAAGAAGATGAATCATAATGACGAACATCAATCAAAAGTGTTGGGTTGTGTTATATTCTTTCCACATAGTTAACAGGGGGTTTGAAGGGCAACCATAACACCACTTTATGGGGTCTAGGGCAACGCCCTGGAAAATTTTGGTTTTGGACCCTATGTTAGGTTGGGCGGACCCACCTATGGTTTTGTGCATGATTTTCGCACATGTTTTTTTGGATGCGATGGTTTACGGTTCATGGTATCGGATGCAATGGTTTTCAGTCCATGGTATTGGATGCGATGGTTTTCAGTCCATGGTATTGGATTCTTCGGCATGTATAAATATGTATTGTAACATTGAAAGGAACATAATGAAAAATCAAGCTGGTAGTCCTAGTTTTGGGATCCAGGGGAAAATCTTTGTGTATATGTGTCTTATGTATTATGATCTCCCATTGTTTATTTTCTATGATTTAGAATTCGTATGCAGGTAATTTTTGTACGAGGTTAAAACCTACATTTGGTATCGGAGCTATTTTGGCTTCAAGGGGACACCTTTGTTGCTGAGGGGTTTAGCTCAGGCCTGTGGTAGATCCTGTTCAGTGGGAGATCTGCAAGATCGATTCTGGTGGTGAAAGAAGATGGTGAGCAGTGGAAAGATAGAGATCAAGAAATTTAATGGTCAGAGTTTTGAGTTATGGAAACTCAAGATGGAGGATCTGTTGGTGGATAAATACTAGTGGATCGCGGTAGATCCGGGTACTAAACCAACGGGAGTGTTCGATGAAGAATGGAAGAAGTTGGATCAGAAAGCAAAGAGAACAATATGATTGTGTGTCTCAGATTCAATATTGTTGAATGTATCAGGGGAAGCTATAGCGAAGGCTTTGTGGGACAAGATAGGGACTTTGTACCAATCTAAGTCTCTGGTGAATAAACTGTTCCTGCGGAAAAAGCTGTATAACCTGAGGATGAAAGATGGAGACTTGATCACAAAGCATCTGAATGCATTTAATACTGTGGTAAATCAGTTAGCATCTGTTGATATTAAAATTTCAGATGAAGATAAGTGCATCAGTTTGTTGTGTTCTCTACCAGATTCATGGGATAGTCTGGTTATTGCAATAGGTAGCAATGCAACTGCCTTGCATTTTGATGAAATAGTCTAATCCTTGCTGGCGGAGGAGATGAGACAGAAAAATATGGAGAGCCAAAATGGTGATGTCTTGTCTGTACAAGGGCAGACCCAAAAAAAAAAAAAAAAAAAAAAAAAAAAAAAAAAAAAAAAAAAACAGTGGGAGATCTAAATCTAGAGGGGGATCTAAATCTCGAGGAAAACCTGTAAAGGTGGTGTGCTGGAAATGTGGAAAGGAAGGGCACTTCAGAAGGGAGTGTAAATCTAAAGCTCTTGATAAAGGAAAGGGATCTAATGATGGTCCTTCTACAGAGGTGAAAACCACCTCAGATGAAGGTGGGGATGTGTACTTGGCTTCTTCAAGTACACATGTAGATCATGAGGCATGGTTGATTGACTCAGGTGCATCCTTTCTCTTCACTCCCCATAGAGAGTGGTTATGCGAGTAGAGAAATATGATGATGGTGATGTCTTCTTGGGGGATGACAGGAAGGCTAGAATCATTGGTCACGGAAAAGTAAAGTTGAAGTTGCAAGGTGGAAGGGTTAGAATGCTTCCAGGTGTTCTACATATTCCTGCATTAGCCAGAAATCTGATTTCTTTTAGCAAGCTAGATGATGCAAGTGTAAAAACAGTGTTCGAGAAGGATACCTACAAGATGGTTTGGGGAGCACTGGTGTTGATGCAGGGAGTTCAGATTGGAACTCTATTCAAGCTACAAGGTAGCACTATTATTGATGGGTGCAATAATTCTGTGGTTCCTAAAAGTGGAGCAAAAAATCTAGTCGTGTCTAGAGAGAAGACCATGCTGTGGCATCAAAGGCTTGGACATATTGGATAAAAGGGCCTTCAGATACTTCATGGTAAAGGTATGGTAGAAGGTATGAGTAATATCTCTCTGGTTTTTTATTTTTGTGAAGATTGTGTATATGGGAAGCAGAATTGGGTGACTTTCCCCTCTGGTAGTAAGAGGGCAAAATAGATATTAGAACTTTTGCACAGTGATGTGTTTGGACCTGTGAAGGTTCCATCACTGGGTAAGTCTGTGTACTATGTATCATTTATAGATGATTTCTCAAGGAATACATGGATATATTTCCTTAA
>APFE030124133.1:191620-271338 GCA_000404065.3 Pinus taeda
ATGCATATGTACATGTTCCAAAGGAGAAATGAACCAAGTTGGATAGTAAATTTGAAAAGTGCATCTTTATTGGGTATAAGGATGGTTTAAATGGTTATAAGCTTTGGAACCTAGTCACACGGAAGGTTGTGTACAGCCAAGATGTGGTGTTCGGAGAGGTGAAAGATGTTATTAAACATGAAGACCAATGAAAGGAACCTGAGAAGATAGAATTTGAGCTAAAGGAGGAAGAATCAGACTCTACAACAGAGGAGGAATCAGAAGATGAAGAGCCACAAACTCTGGGTGTGAGAAGATCAGTCAAAAAGAAGGAAGCCTGAAATGTATAGTCCATCTACTTTCTATTCAAATTTTGCTTTATCTATTACTGACGATGATCCCAGAACTATGAAGGAAGCAGTAGATTCAGAGGATGGAAAACTCTAGAAAGAGGCCATGGTTGATGAAATGGCATCTTTGCACAAAAATGAGGCTTGGGATATGGTGGAGTTGCTGGCTGGAAGGAAACCCATTGGCAGTAAATGGGTGTTCAAAAAGAAGACAAATGCGCAATTTTCAAGGATTAAATCCTTGACTACATGCATAAGTTTTCTCCATGAGAAAACACGTGCAACTGATAGTAGACTGTCCTTGAACATTAATCTCAACTGGGTATTTCTCATAATAAACATGCATGAGTTTCTGATGAGGGAATCCTCAGTTAACTGGAGTAGCACTAGTTGAGTGCATGCATGCATCAACTGACTGTTAACTCTCTATTAGTTCCTCAAATAGTTTGGAACTAATTTAACTGGACTTAGCTCAGTAAACCGAGTCAACTAATTACAACTCAAATATAACTGAATCTTATCTCCTTAATTTAAGGGATAACTCTTGCATGACTTCAGAAAGACTTCTAACTTGAATTTCTCCAACTAATTAATTTAAAATTAATTAATTAATTATTCCAAGTAGCTGTTAAGACTAAATTCGATTTTAATTCACAATTTAATTCAAGGACAAATTAAATTGGAATATTCTTGTTGCCATATTTCAACATATAGGACCCCCAAGAGCTAAACAACCACTCCAGGTGCCTAGACCCTGAGTTAGACTACTTTTTCACTGACCTAGGCTACCAGTCATAGGCATAACACTACATCCATGCAACTGTAGGCCTCCAGTCGCACGAATAAGCATGCAAACCAACGACTACAATCCCAATTTCCTAGTTATGTTCTGCAACCGCGAAATCTGTGCCACCTTTTTAGGGATATGCTCCATATCATTGCCCAGAACTTGATGAAACTTTCCAAAACAATAAATGACAAAAAAAGAGAAAGCCTTTAACAAAAACTTGATCAAATACTTGACCTAACCAATCCTAACCATGACAACCATTTTGTCAAACATATGGCAAACATGTATTCTACAAGTCATGAATGCATATCTAAACATAGGGGTCTAAAACTTATCTTAAATTCACCAAGAAGGTCTAATGCCCTCTCATAATAGTTGCAATAACATTTTTTAGTCCATGCATTCATAAACCATTCATATATTCATCAAACATGTCAAGATCCATAGACACTATACATCATATAACCAACATATAACCAACAAATAACCAACATAGAAACCAACAAATAACCAACATATAAACCACGAAAACTCAACCATAATATCACCATCATAATTGATACATATGCTCATATATCACAATAGAAAATACCTCTTATTACAATATGAAAATGCCAACCAAGTCAAGGAATTCCACGTACCACCCGACCATAGATTGGGCTGAACCAAATCTTTCTTTCAACCAATCATCCCCGCACCATATTCCAAGCATGAATGTGGGATCTTATGGAATAAACCTAACAAAACCAAACTAGGGCTTCTAGAGGCCAAACCACCTCAACCCTCAGCTAGTGATTCCACCTCATGGTCAAACATCATTAACCATCACCAGATCAGTCTCTACCCAAGTTGTCCAGGGCTTTAGATTGTTTGTTCCAACCCGTCTCCAGGACTAGTAACTCAACCCATAACTGTCGTAGGGCTCCAGAGCGTTTGTCCAACCAAGGCTCCAAAACTAGTAACTCAACCCACCAAGGGCTCTAGAGTGTTTGTCCAACCAAGGATTCCAGGACTAGTAACTCAACTCAAGTTGTTCTAGAGCGTTTGTCCAACCAAGGCTCCATGAACTAGTAGTTCAACCCACAGCTATAAGGAACATGAGCACCAATAAAAAACAATCAAGTGGGAAACCCACAACACCATGGTTATTGAGGAAATGGCAAGGCTAGGCAACCATTGTCAATCCAGGCAATCCTCCATGCCAATGACAGATCATAACCAAACAACCACGTGCATATTTCATGCATGCCAAAGCTAGCAAGGCAATCATACATGCAACTCGATACCTGTGAAGTATCCTGTTGTAGCTATTGATCCCACTGTCCCCTTGCACTTTCCTTCTTTCCCTTTACTTTCTTTTTCAAATCCAATGAAACTAGAGTTCTCCAAGCATGCTCCAACATGCTCCAATATTTCTCTAAGTGTACAAGAGTATGAGAGAGAGAATAGAATGAGAGTGCAAAAGACTGAACTAACAAAAGCCATGAACTAATCCTCAGAAGCCTTTTTATCATTGAGGCCTTTAATTTCTTCATTTCCCTTCAATTTCCCTATCATGCACATATGTGACCTTTCACCTCCATTTTCTCTTATTTTCCCTTATTTTCATAAACAAATGCCAATTAATGCCTCTTTTCCTTTGCCAATGCCTTCTCCAATTTCCATAGCCATTAATTAACTGAAATGAACACCCACTATGTTCTAGCTACAGATAGCCTATAATCCAACTTGTGGGATTTGTCAACCAACGCATCTTACCAAGTCAATTCCCCAAAAAGGAAATAACTTCATTAGTCTAGAACTCCATTAGAAGTGATGGGAAGTTAACAGAAATAGGTATAATCAAAACTACCTCCAATCTATAATTAAAACACAAGTGTCATGATTTAAGGGTAAAATAAAATAGAACGCCAAAACCAAATACCCTTAAGTATCATATTTGCACCAACCTCTAAGTGAAACACAAAACTGATCCAACCTTGTGAGAAAAGATGGGAAAATGGTCCATAACCTATAATTGGAGCTCATTGGGCTTGTAAAAATGATCTAAGGAGTCCTTTTCCATCCGCCTCCCCTAAAAGTTCCCAACTAGGGATTTTTTGTTGAAAGCCATGATCTAATCCATGTGGATATCTTCACTAGCGACCAACTTATTCTCTCCCTCCTTCTTTTGAAGCACCTTTGTCCATTTTCTCTAAATCTCCATCCCATTGGATACAAAGTCCTTTTTTAATTTAAAGCATTGTTGACAAATAATAATTACATTGGTTAATAATAGGGGTTACCACCAACAAACTATTCCAAATCGAATCCTCACCTTTTGGAATAGGGAAGCCATCCAAATTTTAACCCGACAACCATTACTAATTTTGGGGTTTACCAATTGGAGCCTAGTCCATCGTTTATCATTTTCTAAACTAAGTAATGAAATGAAACTATTATAAGATGCAAATGGATGCATCTAGACATGACTATTAGTAATCAAGAAGCAAGCACAAAATCACACATGCTCTTATCAATGACCCACAAATTATTTCGTTAACAATAAAGACAATATATAAATAATTATAAACCCATAAAATCTAGTGTTGAAACAAAAATCTACATTCCTACGTTCACAAATTCAAACAAACAATTCCAAATAACATAAATAAGAATGCAACAGCTACATATAAAAATAGTCCATATTGTGAGTTACATTCTTTCAAAACTCCAATGCAATGTAAAATCAATAGAATAGTCCACAATAGATAGACACATGAATTAGAGTTCTCTAAAAAAAGGCTTGGCCAAAGTGGAAGTTTCAATAATAGTACATGAAAGTTGCAATAACAAAAAGTCCTATAATCTTAAGAATTTCTAGCATTTATAATGATTTAGAAAATAACTTCCCTCTCTTGGCCTAGTGGCCAAGTGGAAGTGTTAGTATGATACATGCTTGAGAATTCCAAATGAGTAACAAGAAAGGGATTATTTTTCTTGGAGTAATGATAATTATAACTCCTTGTAGAGCATGACAAGACCTTTCGAGCGATATAAAGAATGCACAAATTAAAGTTCAAGATATAAAGTTATGGTAAAAATTCCAAAATATATGTTCTATCTTATGTGCTATGTCACATCTCTTTTTAGCTTTTGGTGTGAGAAGCCCTATGTTTCACCTTTTTAAAGTTTGGTGTGATATGCCTTGTCTCAAATCCTTCTTAAGTTTTAGTGTGATGGCTTATCCATATCACTTTAAAATCTTTTGTCTTTATGTGTCCCTCATGGAACTTTTCTTATGTGCACACTTTAACAATTTTGTCTTTATGTCCCCCTCTTAAAACCATGGAATGATGTATACACTTCAAAGCTTTGTTTTTATGTGCCCCTTTTAAAAAATGTTTTGTCCTTTGTGTATGACACTTCTCCTAAACTTCGGTTCAACCGCTTTAAAAAAAAATTGTCTTATGTGTCCTTTCATGGAACCTTGTGATGATGTCTATCATAAGACTTTATCTTAATATAAACTTCAAGAAACTTTGTCTCAACCACAACATAAAACTTTGACTTATGTTATCACACTAAAACAAAGTTTTGGTGCAACGTGCTTTTGGAAACCCATCTGTTATGTATTGCTTTAAACAAAATTTTGGTGAGATGCACCATTTGAAACCTTGATCAATACAAATTTGTCTTCAACATATGCTCACAATAAATTGTGTAACCTTTGCTCTATCTCATCAAAAACTAAAGAAATGACCACATCTTATGTAACAGCCCCTGGTTGATTTTCCATGTAAATAAAATAAGACCAAGGTCATAAAACTCATATTCCAAGCTGAATGTTGGGAAAAACACTTTAGTGGGCATCACTTGTGATTAATTAATGGCTATGGAAATTGGCAAAGGCGTTGGCAAATGTAAAGAGGCAATAATTGGCATATATTTATGAAAATAAAGGAAATAGGAGACAAGGAAGGTGAAAAGACACAAATTTGAATGCAAGTGAAATTAGAAGAAAAATGAAGGAAAACGAAGAAAATAGAGGCATCAATGAGAAAAAGGTTTCAAAGGATTAGTTCATAGCTTTTGTTGGTTTAGATTTTGTTAGTTAAGTTTTGGCTATGCCATTCACTCTCATTCTCACATATTCTTGCACACTTAGAGCATTCTTGGAGCATGCTTGGAGCACTCTAGTATTCACCTGGATTTGGAGAAAGAAGGCAAGGGAAACTAAGAGAGCACAAGAGAATAGTTGGATCAATAGCTTCAACGTGATTGCTTTGCAAGTAACAGGTTGCATGTGTGATTTCCTTGTTGATTCATGGATGCATGGTATATGCATGTGATTCTCTGGTTATGTGCTATCATTGACATGGAGATTTACCTAGATTGATAGCGGTTTCAGCCTCGCCTTGCCATTTTCTAGATAACCACGATGTTGTGGATTTCCCACTTTTTCTTTTTATGATTGATGCTCAGATTCCTTATGCTATGGGCTGACACAAATGCTCTGGAAGCCTTGGAACAACTTGGGTTGAGTTACTAGTTCCTGGAATCGTTGGTTGGGATAAACGCTTTGGAGCCCTTGGTGGGTTGAGTTGCTAGTCCCTAGAGCCACGGTTGGAACAAACACTCTGGAGCCCTGGAAGGTTGTGGGTTGAGTTATTAGTTCCTGGAGCCCCGGAAAACTTGGGTAGAGACCGATCTAGTTTATGTTAGTGATTTCCGAACCGTAGAGGTGGAGTCATTGAGGTTGAGGGTTGAGGTGGTTTGGCCTATAGAAGCCCTAGTTGGTTTTGTTTTGGTTTATTCCATGAGATCCCACATCCATGCTTAGAATATGGCGCGGGGGTGATTGATTGAAAGAGAGGTTTGGTTCAACCCAATCTATGGTCAGGTGGTACATGGAAGTCCCTAACTTGGTTGACATTTTCATATGTTAATAAGATCTATTTTTTCTATTTTGATTTATGAGTACTTGTACTGGTTATAATGTTGACATTATGGATAACTTGCCATGGTTTCTATGTTAGTTATTTGTTGGTTATAAGATGTAATCTATCAATGGTTGTTGACATGTTTTGATATGTTATCGAAAGGTTGATGGATGTATGGACTAACAAGTGCTATTACAACTAGCTAGAGAGGGCTTAGAGCCTTCTTGGTGAGTCTCAGATGAATATTATAAATTTAGAATCAGATTTGCATTCATGACCCGTAGCTTACATGTTTTCCATGTGTTTGACGAAATGTCAGTTATGGATTAGGCATCATTGTGTCAGTTTCTCGCTTGAGTTTTGATTGGATGGCTTTTTCATTACCTTTGATTGCATTACGGAAAGTTACAGGCAATTATGGGCAGTGGTATGGAGGTCAACCTAAAAATGTGGCTCAGATCCTATAACAACATGCTCAGAACTAGAGGATATAGGTCATAACCGCATGGAAGAAGGCCTATGCATGTGGTTGGAGGCCTATAGCTGCACTCTTGCCTTGTTGTGCATGTAGTTGGGGTGCTAGGCCAAAGAAAAAGGGTTACATCTCATGGATTGATCACATGGGGTGGTTGTCCAACTCCTGAGTGATTTGTAGTCCCCATGGGATGTCAATAAGTGGTCAATTTGAAGGCCCCACTTCCTTATCTGGAAATTGGAGGTTGGGTCATGTCATAGTGACACTCGTCTCATGTTTACCCTCACAAGATGGTGAAATTGGGTAAATATGGGGTGAGGCGTTACATCTTCACACATAGCAACACTACATGATGGGTTTCGACATTATAATGTAAGTCATCTACAATCATCTTTATTGAAATATGAATGTAGCCTATCCAACGCACATTACAACAATGATGGCCAAAAGCTGCCAACTCAAATTTGATACACAGGTAATAATCAAAGAATTTCCCACATACCAAACTACTTTTCGTAGGGTTTAACCTCCACACCAAACTTTTCCAACATACCCACATCCATTCTCACCTTTTCCTCATTTGCAAACTATTCATCATTGGACCTACTAAAACTTCTCTTGAAGTGACATAGAAGAATTCTAACCTCAACTCTAGATATATAAAACACTATAGAAATAGTTGTTATATCCTCCTCTTGACGTTGAAGAATGTCTTCCTCACTTAAAATAGTGTAGTTCAACGAGGCCCCAAACCAAGTACAAATCTAACCTAGGGGCTTCTTTAATCTTAGGCCTCTACACTTTAACAATGGCCATTTTTGCAAAGTATCTTAAGCAAGTATTATATACTTGCTATTGCAATTAGGGGATGCTAAAACAGTTAAAACAATTGACTTTAATGGAAATTATAGCTCCCTTTCAATACATGCAAAGGTGTTAGCATTTGGAAAAGTAGGTAGGGTATCTTGATTAATATCGACTTGGAAAATTTGTAGCTTTCCTACACGATATTTTATTGATATGCCATCCTTTGCAGTGTAGAAATGACAAGTAAGAATTTCCAATGTGTGTTCACACCACCCCACTTAAGATCATTTTAGCGGCTTTCATAAGCAACAAGGTTCATTTGATGAAAAATCCTTGGTGCACATTCTTATAATTTTGGATTTTGGATTTGAATTATGTTAGTTACAGCGGGTCTGTAAACCCATAAAACATACAATTGACTTGCTTTAAAGGTGAAAAATTCACTTTGTTTGATACCCACAATTATGCACAAAAGCATTTTCTATTAGAAGCTCCAAACTTGTTCTTGCCACAACTTTACCTAAATTTAGTTTTGTTAACTCTTTTAACATTTGGGTTATTTAGGCTTTCAAGATGCTAACTAAAATAGGGGTTATCCATTATCAACCAAGAGATTTATTCTACCAAAACAACTAGTTAACATCTAGAGCACTTAATACTAAGAACATGGAAGGAGTGCCATTTCTATTTGGAAATTAATTCAGAGCTAGCATATGCCTTGCAAATGCTACAATCAACCTAGGTGATAATGTAAGGCACTTTCATTGGTTAAGGCTAGTAAAAGAAAAAAGAGGCACAAAAACACATGCAATAAGAACCACTTTGTGATACAAAAATACTCAACATGACTATTATCATACTCGATCACGACTGAAACATGAGGTGGACCAAAAAAACAAATAGTTGAGAAAGGATCACCTATTCAAATAACAAACACTCAATGATTAAAAACAAGGGAAATGGTTAATGAATGAAGCAATCAATATAAGTGATTTCAAATAATTTTAGGAGGGGCCCCAAGCTGATGGACATGGGGAGTTGTTGAGGCCTTAATAAGGCCACAGCCTAATAAACATCCTAGATTAAGATTGCCTCCAACAAATCCACCTCCACCAAACTCATTCAACTTTGTAGCATAGACCTCCCATGAACAATTATTCAAGCTACCATAAACTGTATGTTCATGTGTGTGAACCTTGATCAAATAATTGACCTAACCAATCCTAATGATGACAACCATTTTTTCAAACATATGGAAAACATGTATTCTACAGGTCATGAATGCATATCTAAACATAGGGGTCTAAAACTTATCTGAGATTCACCAAGAAGGTATAATGCCCTCTCATAATAGTTGCAATAACATTTGTTAGTCCATGCATTCATAAACCATTCATATATTCATCAAACATGTCAAGAGCCATAGACACTATACATCATATAACCAACATATAACCAATAAATAACCAACATAGAAACCAACAAATAACCAACACATAAACCATGAAAACTCAACCATAATATCACCATCATAATCGATACATATGCTCATATATCACAATAGAAAATACCTCTTATTAAAATATGAAAATGCCAACCAAGTCAAGGAATTCCACATACCACCCGACCATAGATTGGGCTGAACCAAATCTTTCTTTCAGCCAATCACTCTCGCACCATATTCCAAGCATGAATGTGGGATTTATGGAATAAACCTAACAAAACCAAACTAGGGCTTCTAGAGGCCAAACCACCTCAACCCTCAACTAGTGATTCCACCTCATGGTCAAACATCATTAACCATCACCAAATCAGTCCCTACCCAAGTTATCCAGGGCTCTAGAGTGTTTGTTCCAACCCAGCTCCAAGACTAGTAACTCAACCCACAACTGTCGTAGGGCTCCAGAGCGTTTGTCCAGCCAAGGCTCCAAGACTAGTAACTCTACCCACTAAGGGCTCTACAGTGTTTTTCCAACCAAGGGTTCTAGGACTAGTAACTCAACTTAAGTTGTTCTAGAGCTTCTAAAGCGTTTGTCCAACCAAGGCTCCATGAAATAGTAGTTCAACCCACAACCATAAGGAACATGAGCACCAATAAAAAACAATCAAGTGGGAAACCCACAACACCATGACTATTAAGGAAATGGCAAGGCTAGGCAACCACCATCAATCTAGGCAATCCTTCATGCCAATGATAGATCATAACCAAACAACCACATGCATATATCATGCATGCCAAAGCTAGCAAGGCAATCATACATGCAACTCGATACCTGTGAAGTATCTTGTTGTAGATGCTGATCCCACTGTCCCCTTGCACTTTCCTACTTTCCCTTTACTATCTTTTTCAAATCCAACGAAACTAGAGTGCTCCAAGCATGCTCCAATATTTCTCTAAGTGTACAAGAGTATGAGAGAGAGAATAGAATGAGAGTGCAAAAGACTAAACGAACAAAAGCCATCAAACTAATCCTCAGAAGCCTTTTTATCATTGAGGCCTTTAATTTCTTCATTTCCCTTCAATTTCCCTCTCATGCAAATATGTGACCTTTCACCTTCATTTTGTCTTATTTTCTCTTATTTTCATAAATAAATGCCAATTAATGCCTCTTTTCCTTTGTCAATGCCTTTTCCAATTTCCATAGCCATTAATTAATTGAAATGAACACCCACTATGCTCTAGCTATAGATAGCCTACAATCCAACTTGTGGGATTTGTCAACCAAAAGCATCTTACCAAGTCAATTCCCCAAAAAAGAAATAGCTTCATTAGTCTAGAACTCCATTAGAAGTGATGGGAAGTTAACATAAATAGGTATAATCAAAACTACCTCCAATTTATAATTAAAACACAAGCGTCATGATTTAAGAGTTAAAAAAAATAGAATTCCAAAACCAAGTACCCTTAAGTATCATATTTGCATCAACCTCTAAGTGAAACACAAAACTGATCCAACCTTGTGAGAGAAGATGGGAAAATGGTCCATAACCTATAATTGGAGCTCATTTGGCTTGTAAAAGTGATCTAAGAAGTCCTTTTCCATCTGCCTCCCCTAAAATTTCCCAACTAGGGATTTTTTGTTGAAAGCTAAGATCTAATCCATGTGGATATCTTCACTAGCGACCAACTTATCCCCTCCATCCTTCTTTTGAAGCATCTTTGTCCATTTTCTCTAAATCTCCATCCCATTGGATACAAACTCCTTTTTTAATTTAAAGCCTTGTTGACAAATAATAATTACATTGGTTAATAATAGGGGTTACCACCAACAAACTACTCAAAATTGAATCCTCACCTTTTGGAATAGGGAAGCCATCCAAATTTTAACCCGACAACCATTACTAATTTTGGGGTTTACCAATTGGAGCCTAGTCCATCGTTTATCATTTTCTAAACTAAGTAATGAAATGAAACTAATATAAGATGCAAATGAATGCATCTAGACATGACTATTAGTAATCAAGAAGCAAGCACAAAATCACACATGCTCTTATCAAAGACCCACAAATTATTTCTCTAACAATAAATACAATATATAAATAACTAGAAACCATAAAATCTAGTGTTGAAACAAAAATCTACATTCCTACGTTCACAAATTCAAACAAACAATTCCAAATAACATAAATAAGAATGCAACAACTACATATAAAAATAGTCCATATTGTGAGTTACATTCTTTCAAAACTCCAATGCAATGTAAAATCAATAGAATAGTCCACAATAGATAGACACGTGAATTAGAGTTCTCTAAAAAAAGGCTTGGCCAAAAGTGGAAGTTTCAATAATAGTACATGAAAGCCACAAATAACAAAACATAAATCTCCATGTCAATGATAGCACATAACCAGAGAATCACATGCATATATTGTGCATCCATAAATCAACAAGGAAACACACATGCAACCTGTTACCTACAAAGCAATCACGTTGAAGCTATTGATCCAATTGTTCTCTTGTGCTTTCTTAGTTTCCCTTGCTTTCTTTCTCCAAATCCAGGTGACTACTAGAGTGCTCCAAGCATACTCCAAGAATGCTCTAAGTGTGCAAGAATATGTGATAATGAGAGTGAATGATAGAGCCAAAACTGAACTAACAAAATCTAAACCAACAAAAGCTATGAACTAATACTTTGAAACCTTTTTATCATTGATGCCTCTATTTTCTTCGTTTTCCTTCATTTTTCCTCTAATTTCACTTGCATGCAAATTTATGTCTTTTCTTTAGTTTTTGATGAAGATAGAGCAAAGGTTACACAATATATTGTGAGCATATGTTGAATACAAATTTGTATTGATCAAGGTCTCAAATGGTGCATCTCACCAAAATTTTGTTTAAAGCAATACATAGAAGATGGGTTTCCAAAAGCATGTTGCACCAAAACTTTGTTTTAGTGTGATAACATAAGTCAAAGTTTTATGGTGTGGTTGAGACAAAGTTTCTTGAAGTTTACATTAAGATAAAGTCTTATGATAGACATCATCACAAGGTTCCATGAAAGGACACATAAGACATTTTTTTCTTAAAGCGGTCGAACCAAAGTTTAGGAGAAGTGTCATACACAAAGGACAAAACATTTTTTAGAAGGGGCACATAAAAACAAAGCTTTAAAGTGTATGCATCATTCCCTAGTTTTAAGAGGGGGACATAAAGACAAAACTGTTAAAGTGTGCACATAAGAAAAATTCCATGAGGGACACATAAAGACAAAAGCTTTTAAAGTGATATGGATAAGATGAACTTTGAGAATGTTGTATAAGACCAAAGTTTTCCAATATTAAAACACATCACACCAAAACTTAAGAAGGATTTGAGACAAGGCATAACACACCAAACTTTAAAAAGGGTGAAACATAGGGCTTTTCACACCAAAAGTTAAAAAGAGATGTGACATAGCACATAAGATAGAATATATATTTTGGAAGTTTTACCATAACTTTATATCTCGAACTTTATTTTGTGCATTCTTTATATCGCTCGAAAGGTCTTGTCATGCTCTACAAGGAGTTATTAATATCATTACTCCAAGAAAAATAATCCCTTTCTTGTTACTCATTTGGAATTCTCAAGCATGTATCATACTAACACTACCACTTGGCCACTAGGCCAAGAGAGGGAAATTATTTTCTAAATCATTATAAATGCTAGAAATTCTTAAGATTATAGGTAGAATGACAGCAGTTTCAGCCTTGCCTTGCCATTTTCTAGATAACCATGATGTTATGGATTTCCCACTTGTTCTTTTTATGATTGCTGCTCAGATTCCTTATGGCTATGGGCTGACACAAATGCTTTGGAAGCTCTATAACAATTCAGGTTGAGTTACTAATTCCTAGAGTCATTGGTTGGGATAAGCGCTTTGGAGCCCTTGGTGGGTTGAGTTACTAGTTCCTAGAGCCACAGTTGGAACAAACACTCTGGAGCCCTGGAAGGTTGTGGGTTGAGTTATTAGTTCTTGGAGCCCTAGAAAACTTGGGTAGAGACTGATCTAGTTTATGTTAGTAATTTCCGAACCATAGAGGTGGAATCATGAGGTTGAGGGTTGAGGTGGTTTGGCCTCTAGAAGCCCTAGTTGGTTTTGTTTTGGTTTATTCCATGAGATCCCACATTCATGCTTGGAATATGGTGTGAGGGTGATTGATTGAAAGAGAGGTTTGGTTCAGCCCAATCCATGGTTAGGTAGTACATGAAAGTCCGTAACTTGGTTGGCATTTTCATATGTTAATAAGATCTATTTTTTCTATTGTGATTTATCAGTACTTTTACTGGTTATCATGTTGACATTATGGATGACTTGCCATGGTTTATATGTTGGTTATTTGTTGGTTATAAGATGTAATCTATCAATGGTTGTTGACATGTTTTGATATGTTATCGAAAGGTTGATGGATGTATGGACTAACAAGTGCTATTACAACTAGCTAGAGAGGGCTTAGAGCCTTCTTGGTGATTCTCAGATGAAGATTATCAATTTGGGATCAGATTTGCATTCATGACCTGTAGCTTACATGTTTGCCATGTGTTTGATGAAATGTCAGTTATGGATTAGGCATCATTGGGTCAAGTTCTCACTTGAGTTTTGATTGGATGGCTTTTTCATTACCTTCGATTGCATTATGGAAAGTTACAGGCAATTATGGGTAGTGGTATGGAGGCTGGCCTAAAAATGTGGCACAAATCCCATAAAAACATGCTTATAACTAGAGGATTTAGGTCATAACCGCATGGAAGAAGGCCTATGCATGTGGTTGGAAGCCTATAATTGCACTCTTGCCTTCTTGTGCATGTAGTTGGGGTGCTAGGCCAGAGAAAAAGGGTTACATCTCATGGATTGATCACATGGGGTGGTTTTCCAACTCCTAGGTGATCTATAGTCCCCGTGGGATGTCAATAAGTGGTCAATTTGTAGGCCCCACTTCCTTAATTGGAACTTGGAGGTCGGGTCATGTCATAGTGACACTCGTCTCATGTTTACCCTCACAACATGGTGAAATTGGGTAAATCTGGAGTGAGGCGTTACATGTTCACCCATAACAACACTACATGATGGGTTTGGGCATTATAATGTAAGTCATCTACAATCTTCTTTATTGAAATATAAATGTAGCCTATCCAGCACACATTACAACAATGATGGCCAAAAGCTGCCACCTCAAATTTGATACACAGGTAATAATCAAAGAATTTTCCACATACCAAACTCCTTTTCATAGGGTTTAACCTCCACACCGAGCTTTTCCAACATACCCACATCCATTCTCACCTTTTCCTCATTTGCAAACCATTCATAATTGGCCCTACTAAAATTTCTCTTGAAGTGACATAGAAGAATTCTAACCTCGACTCTAGATATATAAAATACTATAGAAATAGTTGTTATATCCTCCTCTTGACATTGAAGAATGTCTTCCTCACTTAAAATAGTGTAGTTCAATGAGGCCCCAAACCAAGCACAAATCTAACCCAGGGGCTTCTTTAATCTTAGGCCTCTACACTTTAACAATGGCCATTTGTCCAGAGTATCTTAAGCAAGTAGTATATACTTGCTGTTGCAATTAGGGGATGCTAAAATAGTTAAAACAATTGACTTTAATGGAAATTCTAGCTCCCTTTGAATACATGCAAAGGTGTTAGCATTTGGAAAAAGTAGGAAGGGTATCTTGATTAATACCGACTTGGAAAACTTGTAGCTTTCCTACACGATTTTTCATTGATATGCCATCCTTTGTAGTGTAGAAAGGATAGGTAATAATTTCCAATGCGTGGTCACACTACCCCACTTGAGATCATTTTAGCGGCTTTCATAAGCAACAAGGTTCATTTAATGAGAAATCCTTGGTGCACATTCTTATAATTTTGGACTTTGGATTTGAATTATGTTAGTTACAGTGGGTCTGTAAACCCATAAAACATACAATTGACTTGTTGTAAAGGTGAAAAATTCACTTTGGTTGATACCCACAATTACGCACAAAAGCATTTTCTAATAGAAGCTCCAAACTTTTTCTTGCCACAACTTTACCTAAATTTAGCTTTGTTAACTCTTTTCACATTTGGGTTATTTAGGCTTTCAAGATGCTAACTAAAATAGGGGTTATCCATTATCAACCAAGAGATTTATTCTACCAAAACAACTAGTTGACATCTAGAGCACTTACTACTAAGAACCTGGAAGGAGTGCCATTTCTATTTGGAAATTAATTCAAAGCTAGCATATGCCTTGCAAATGCTACAATCAACCTAGGTGATAATGTAAGGCACTTTCATTGGTTAAGGCTAGTAAAAGAAAAAAGAGGCACAAAAACACATGCAATAAGAACCACTTTGTGATACAAAAAAACTCAACATGACTACTATCGTACTCGATCACGACTGAAACATGAGGTGGACCAAAACAACAAATAGTTGAGCAAGGATCACGCATTCAAATAACAAACACTCAATGATTAAAAACAAGGGAAATGGTTAATGAATTAAGCAATCAAAAGTAGTGATTTCAAATAATTTTAGGAGGGGGCCTAAGCTGATGGACATGGGGGGTTGTTGAGGCCTTAATAAGGCCACAACCTGATAAACATCCTAGATTAAGATTGTCTCCAACAAATTCACCTCCGCCAAACTTGTTCAACTTTGTAGCATAGACCTCCCATGAACAATTATTCAAGCTACTATAAACTATATGTTCATGTGTGCAAACCTTACTCAATCACTCTTTCTGATTAGTTCCACTTGATTAATTTCCACATAATTAGAATCCCTTAGTCCATTGGAGCTTGTGTCATGCTCATTGAATCCCATGTCACTAAACCATACTTCTCTATCCACCACCACTGCAAAACATTCACTATCTCTACCTTCAACCTCACAATTCCCCTCTATGTTGCCATACTCCACTAAAACTAGTTTGCCCAAAGCTCTAGAGTGATTTAGCCTAGACTCCTCGATAAGATAGTTGATAGAGGTAGTCATTAGCATCTTCTTATAAAAGGTTAATTGAAACATAACTCATACGTTCGAAGATCTAGATACAATTTATAGGGGCTTCTAAATAATCAACAATTGAACATCTTCAACTTGGGGGTAATGCTCTATGTCTAAATCCACTCATTAGAATCACCCATGAATTGAGTCTTTATAGCCCCAAATCCTTTTTTATCAAGGCCCTCTTGTAGGGATATTATGATTCTTGTTCAACTTTGGTTATCCTATCTACAAATTACTCACTCTCTTTGAGCATTCAAGATCCTATCTAAGGTCTACACCATGACCCTTGCCCTTGTAGTTTTTTTTTTCTTGCAAGGCTATGATCCAACACTCCATGATCTTATGCTCGTAAGATCACTATGACTTAGCAAAAATCTTCACAATCCTACATTGTTTTGGTTCTTCCCAAGCTACTTGAAACACTTAAGATTACCTCCATTACTCGATATTGTTTTGGTTCTTCCTAAGCTCTTGAACTAATTAAGAGTTACTCCTTGAACCCTAGGACCCTAGGTTTCTTTTTAACATCCTCACCTTTACGATAACATTACAAAAATATTCACCTATCTAAACATATAAATTCCGTAATCATAATCTTCTTACAAAATAAAAAAAATTCAAAGTTCCTAAAAAATTGATTTCCACTCTCTTATTTTAAAAATTTAAAATCCACACTTTGTATTCACCATTCGAATGACCTTTCCTCACTAACAATCCCTTACCATAATTATTTCAAAGTGTAATTTTACCAATCACTTATAATGGTTATGCCCATTATTAAAAATGCAAAATAACCACTCTATAAATGATTTTAGATTATATATACATTATATTATTTTTTAATAAAGAGACATACATTAAGTTTATATATATATATATATATATATTTTTTTTTTTAATTATTGTGTAATCATCATGACTAAGCCCTAGGTTACTTGAGTGGTTGTGCAGGTTCTAACAATAAAACCCTATCGACAACCTTTATTTGTAAGCGACAAAAGTGGAAGGCAACATATACGAGGGTGACCATTGGTCCAGGTCCAAAATACACGATGTACTTTTATCAAATTGAGTTGACACAATGACATCGTGCAATATGGTTGAGAGTATAAAGGCCACGTGTTAGACAAGTCCATATGTCTAACATCTTTATTAAGAAAGAAACAAAACATATACTCAACAATCTTCTCCATGGTCTCTGCATCCACTCTAGGGTGTATGCATCTTTAGTCAAATCCCTCCTTTTGCTCATTTGGATGGTCCACCATTTGGATAAAAAACAAATGGAAAGAAAGGCTCATATCATAATTTTAGAGATATATTAATTTCTCATCCAAGTGAAGCCCAACAACTTTTTTCTCCCTTCCCTTTTAATATCATTTTAACATCTTTTTGCTTGGTCTAAAATTAGTGTAACCTAGAAAGGCTTTCAAACATTTGTTTTACCCTTAAAATAACATCTCATCACAAAATATATTCGTACTTTTGTATGTGAATGCACTTCTAAATTCCAGGTTGTCATAGAGATGGATGCTCCTCATTCACTGTTTACATTATTTTACTAGGTATATATATATATATATTTTTTCACTGGGTATAAAACAATGTTTTGGACAAGGTTGGTGGTTGAATTCATTTTATTTAAAAACATGTTTTTGGAGATGGTAAAATTTTAACTAATAATAATATATTTAAATTATTGTATTTTATTAATTTTATTTATTTATTTATTTTTTTTTTTTAATTTAATAATATTTTAAATGTTAGTTGATGTTTTTTGTTTTTAATGGTAGTTCACGGATATTAGGTGGCCGTTATATCTCTAGAAAAAATTTAAGCAAATTAATCTGAAGAGATCTACCCACTAACCAAACAAGCAGGGCCTAACCCCAAAGGTGTCGAGGAGATTTGACCTATGACCTTCTACCTAACAAAGTACTTGACCTTCTACTTGACAAAGTACTTAGCAACATGAACTTGACCAACTAAGCTAACCCTCGGGGCTTAATTTATATCTTTGTTATAATTAAATTGTTGGTAATTTTATACATTATATGAGGTTTTAATTTAATATATACAAATTAACTACATAAATTTAATTTATTCATTTTACATTTTGTATTATCTTTAAAATGAATAAAGTGTTTGGAATTTTTTAAAAAAATTAGTAAAAAACCCACATTTCAAGAATTTTGATGTTGACTAGGAAGTATCTTTGTTTGCTTTATTTCAATTTTTCTTATTTTGAAAAGTATTGGAATTAAGACTTATGTTATTTCATTTCTATCAATCTCTTTCGAAATTATATTGTTTAATTTTTATTAATTTCCTTTGGAATATGATAAATTTATTGTTGTTGTAGTTGTAAAATTAGTTTTACAAATCATGGTCTCATTTTATTGAGTTATTGAGAGGTTTCATTATGTTCAAGATTGTGATTTTGCTTGTGATTTTACTTTTGTGTGATTGTAGTTCTACATTGTAAGGATTTTTGTGGGCAATTTCTCTATGTGTGTCTTTTAAAATAGTGAAAAAGAAATGTAAACAAAATGCTCCTTATTCTATAACTTTGGATTTCGCTATTTTTTTTTTTTGTTTTTTTTTGGTGTGAAAGTGGCAAAATGTGTTCTAACTTGGTTATAAATTAATAGAAGAACAATTTTCACTAGATGTTATTCACTAAAACAAGTTGATTCATCACTCTCTTTTAAAGGAAATCACATTATCTGAAATCATGGAAACCACATTATTTGAAATAAGAGGTAGACTTTAACTAGTGCTCATGCTTTTTGGTCTTAGGCCATTAACTTGTTTTCTTATGTTTGAAGAAGATGAAATCTTAGTGAATTAAAAGTAATTTTAAATCTAAGACAATGTTAACATATATAACACCCACAATAAAACTAATATTCTTTGGGTTCAAAAACTAAATTATTAGTAATGAAATTATCAATTTTTAATAATATCCAATTTTAATTTTATACATACCCAATACCATTTATATTATTCAAAAGTTTTTTTACAATTTGATTTAATAAAATGATTAAATAATTTAACTAAAACTTAATTAGGCCTTAAATCCATTTCTTATCGGTGTTGTTGAGGTGTGAATTTTGTCTAGATGGGCAAAAATCACTAGAATTTGGCCTTTTTTCATTTTAAAAAAAAATCTGACACGTGCTTGACTCGTGTTTTTGATAGTGGAAATAGATTTAACACCATTACAAATTTTTGGGGCACCCAAAATTTTAATAGGGATTTCGAGCAAATTCCACTCAATTTTCTCAAAATTAGGTTGGATTTTCCATTTTTCCTCACCAAAATTCAACAAATGATCAATTATGTGATTTCGCCAAAAAATTTCTAAACTAATTATGGATCACAGAGGTCTAAACTCTTTGATAAATTTTTTCTTTTCAAAAAATCTAACATTAATGATGCAAATGGATTTAACACCATGAAAAATATTTAAGCACCCAAAATATTGAAGCTTGACAATTATAATCAAGATTTCCAAAAAAATCTTACCCATTTTTATAAAATTATGTCAAAATTTCCATTATTTTTTTGAAAAAAATTATCTTTACGCTGAGACTTTCCCATCCCATCTCCTTACAAAACTTTCCCATCCCGTCTCTTAAAAAGAATCCATATTTTTTTTTATTGTTTTTTTAAACCAAAAATACAAAAATTATTTTTTAGGATCATTACTTGAGAATCGCTTCCTTCACATGGAGGGACGAAGCACCACCTTTGGGAAAGAAAAGATGGATCGTCGCCTTCCTCTCTCCTTCCCACCCTATAACTAAGCAAATGGGTTTCCTTAGGAATATATAAAAATAGATGTTGGTGTTTGTGGGAGAGCAAGGGCTAGCCAGGATCGTCGGAGGAAGAAGATGAAGCTCGCAGGATTGAAAACAGTGTCCAACGCGCATGGAGAATCGATATGGGCGGTGACTTGGGCTCCTGCCACAGCCTCAAGGCCCGCTAAACTGCTTAGCGGATCGCTGGACGAGAGCGTCAAGATATGGAGTGGCGATGAATTGGAAGAAGAGGCCACCAACACTGGCCATTCTCTGGGAGTGGTGGCAGTGGCCGCCCATCCTACGACCCCAATTGCTGCTTCCACCTCCCTCGACAGCTTCGTGCGCGTCTTCGATGTCGACAACAACAACACTGTTTCTACGCTCGAGTCGCCCCCTTCAGAAGCCTGGAACATGCGGTTCCATCCCAAGGTACCCTCCCTTTATTTGCTCCTAATTTTTCTCATCAGATGGTTCTTGATGAGTAATTGTCAGCAGATGGTTCTTGGTAAGTAATTGGCCAAGAAAAATCCTTGATTTTGTTTATTTCAGTCACTGATTGCCCGATCCCTTCTAATAATTTGGAGCGCCTCCATTTATTTTGGGGTTTAGGGTTGATGTATTATATTGAGTAGCCCAATTCTGTACACGGGTGTCTTTGTTTGTCTAGGTTTGCAAGCGGGTCCAGCCGCAACCTTGTTTTTAGTGTCTGTACGGACTCCATCTTGTCCAAAGATAGTTTTGCAAACCTGTGCGGCGCTTTTTAGTTCTGGTTGTAGCTGTTGAACCTAAATACCCTGGTGGGATGTGCGATCCACATGGATATTCATGCTAAGCTATATTCTTTTGCGCACCTGGAATGTAATTAGTATGACTATTTTGTTTGGAGTTGCTTCGATAGATGTGTCCCAAGGGCTTGCACTTCACAGAGCAGACGTCTTTTGGTTTATGGCCAGTTATGAGTAGTAATAATTCCACCAAACTTGTCCAGGACTAGCCCTCAGGCACATCCCTTTGAAACTGTGGAAGATTACAGTGAGAATGAAATCCTGGTGTATGTCTTAATACCTAATCAGCCTCACTAGAGAGCCAATGCGCTGTTGGCCGCTAGGACTATCAGAGCCAAAATATTGCATTTTGCTGTTAAACGAAAAACCGCATCAATAAAGAATGATTCTGAGAATTTCTATATTTCAAATACAGAACAGAAATGCTTTACCCCAAAAAGCCATGTGTTGTGAATCGTGATTAGACCGATCACGGTTTGCAAACATCGAAGTTAAAAGCTATTATTGTGGCACTAATATGAGCCCAGTTCATTACAGAGCCTGATTCTAGACACACACTCTCTCTCTTTGATAAAATGCTTCATATTTAACATACAAAGGATATACATGCGTTTTACACTATAAAATGCTGGAAGACAGCCATCACAAGCGACAACTTTGAGGCAAAGAGTTTTTCCAATCAATATTGGTTACAGAGGGCCAACAAAATTAATGTGTCATAAACTGCTGTAGCACCCAAAGATGTCATCTGGCCATAGTAAGTACCCTGATCAAGACACTATAGGAATTAAATCCATGTTAGGAGGGTCTCTAGTCTCAAGAGGAGGCCCCCGTCTTTCAACTGCGACCCTAAGATTAACCACTGTGGGCTCCCATATCTCGTTGCTCTGCATGGGTTCTTTGGGGTGATCTGGTTGGAGATGGCCAGAGGTGCAGTGGTAAACTTGTTGAACAGAAGGACCTCTTGAGTTCATGTTGGGGGCTAGCTTCTTTGCCTTTCTCAATAATCTATTACAGGTCAGCCTGCTTTATGTTAATACTGTCAACCTCTTGATGCTTGGGAGTTCACAGAGTGGGTAGGAGGTTGTCCTTCATGGGGTGCCTTGCTTATGGTGCATGACATACTGCTCAAGTAGTTCATACGCTTGACTGGGTGGGCCACTTCTATCTCCATGTTCCATACCTGAATCGGTGTATGCAGAAGCAGATGGGAACATATTAGAAACCACTCTTTCCAGATGAAAAGGCAAATATGTTGAGAAATGATGAATAAACTTTAGTTTTTTTGTATTCTAGATATGATATAATATATCAATTAGTATTCATTCTTGCCCTACAATGGGCATTGAGGGTGCAAAAGTTGCAAGTATTCAATCATTGCCTAATGTGTAGGTCACCATGAGTTAGGGACCAATCCAAACAAGGCTTCTTGGGCTCTAATCACCTCTTCTAGATGTATTTCAGCTGATAGAGCTATGTCTTTTCTTTAGACTGGAATCTCTAGATTTTATCAAGCTTAAACTTGTAATTGAAAAAAACCTTTTCTAAAGACCAAGCTTTAGGGTATTTGGGACTAGTGTTTGAATCTTTTCTAGAAAAAAAATTGATTGCAAGATTAAGCTTGAATTTTATTTTCAAGGTTTCTCGGTTCTTCTATCCTTTTGGATTGTTTGTGATAGAGGTTGTTTGAGTCTCATACCATTTTGTACTGGATGGCTACCCATGGGTTTGAAATCCTTTTGGTTGCAAAGGTTCCCTTCACCAAATACTATGTCCTATCAAATTGATTTTGACACAATGAGAACATGTAATATGCTTGCGAGGAAAAATTCCTTATGCTTGAGAATTCCATCTGTGATAGGCAACTAGAGTGCATGGTTGAAAGCAAAAAAGGTACTTAGCAAAAGCAATAATAATAACCAAGGAAGAGACAAAAGGTTCCATTGCCATTTATTGACAAAGTCAATTTTAATTGTGTAGCTAATTATCAAAATAATACCTACCCAAAACTCAAAGAGGGTTGTGCATTTAGCTATTTGAAAAATCTATTATTATTCCAAGGAGAGTTTCCATCTTCTAGAGATGCATGCCCTTGTTATATATCAATTCTCCCTAGATAAGGAGAATTTGTCCCAACTTTCTTAGCAAGATGAGGCAACTTTGCTTGAAATGCTAAGAGAACCATTTCATTGGGGTAAGAAATTGTCCTTGGTAAAGGAGTATGAAAATTTGGTATGATTATGTTGAAGGACATGGAGGTAAGGGTCCCATACAAGTTACATGGACTAGATTGTGATTGAACACTTCACCAACATCCTGATTCAAAACAATATTGGCAGGTAAACCAAAATGGCTCTTTACATGAGAGAAAGTAAGATCAATAGTTTGGTGTACAAAAACTACTTTTGTACAAGGAATAAAAACAATTGTCTTGGAGAATTGAAAATTGTTTTTTTATTTGGCATTGGAAAATGAAAGATGTTTGGTGTTGCATGGATGGCTAGAAGAAATGTCATTGTAGATGTTGGAAGATTTTAAGCTTACTGAAATGGCTTCCATAGAGCAAAGCACGTGCCTCACAAATGAAGCACAAAACACTTTCCTGTTTGGGGCACGCAGAGGTGTATAGAGGTGATATAGCCACATGTCTCAAATGGAGTAATTGCACAAAGGAGTCCAATTTACTTATGTGCTGTAACACCCTCCTCCCACATCTACCCAAGTAACCATGCCAATCGGGGTAAACATGCGACAAGAGGCTACTATGATTGGATCCAACCTCCTATGTGACCTTAAGGAAGTGGAATCGACACAAACATAACACACAAACATTCAACATCAGCTTTAGGACCCTTAGGAACCAATCCAACACTTCAGACAACTTGCCCTTGCGTCTTAGTGAAGTTTTGACCAACTTAAGAATTGGTCGCTCTCATGCTATAGGCATGATAATGTCAAGAAATCTAGAGTCGCTCTTACAGGCTTGCCTGCCAACGTCCATAGACTCATTTTGACAGTTCTGTGCTACCGTTCCTGGGATTTGAGCCACTTTTTTAGGCCCAGAGCCCAGGTCACTGCCCATAATGGAATGATAACTTAGGAGCAATAAAAGAACAAGGAAAAAATGATGCAAAAGCATTATGTTAAACAAGAACTTAATTAGACCCCTACTAGCTGTGACAGACATTTCGTCAAACATGTCGCAAGCATGTAATCTACATGTGTAACCAACATAATTAAACATAGGGATCTTGTACTTATTTGAGAATCTCTAAGAACCATTGTTCCCTTATGTCATTTGCTACATTACCATCTATTAGACCATAGATACATTATCCATTCATTTACAAGTAAAAACATGCTGAGAGCCATACATAGCTGTTGTCATAAAACACACATAACCAGCATAATAACAACATAAATTTTGATGAAAGTACAACCATATAGACCACATATAATCCATCAAAATACTCATAGAAATACAAGGAGAAATAACCTTTCATTAATGATGCAAAAACCAAACTGGGGATGAGACTTCCACATTCCACCTGACCATAGAATGGCTGCGCCAAATCTCTTTTCATCCATTCACCCTTGTGCCATATTCCAAGCATGAATGTGGGACTCAAACCAAAAGAACCAACTAGGGCATACCAAGGTTAAACCACCTCACCCACATCAATAAAAACCAGGCTTTAGCGTAATCCATCCTGGATCACTAAGCTAACACAATGAACACATCACAAAGACTTTATCGTGATCTCCACCTGATCACTAGGCCAAACAAGCATGGATGCCACCAGATTTCTCTTCCTACACTGTGAGGAATTTTCCTGTTTCCTAGTCTCTCAAGCTTTACCGCAATCTAAATCGGGATCACTAGGCTCTAAACCGAGACCCCAGTCTCTTAGGCTTTACCGCAATCCACACCGCATCACTAGGCCCTAAATTGAGACCCTCTCTCCATGCTTTACCGCATGTCCCAACCCGGGATTACTAGGTCCAACGAAGAGAAAACCATCTCTAGGCCTTACCGTATATCTTGCCATTCACCGACAAGGATTCCTAGGCCATCTGAGGCAACACAAAATTCTGCTTTACCACAACCCACACTCTGTTTCAGGGGTTATTAGGCCATGTGTTCTATCATTTCAGATATCCACCCCACTCAGCTTCGATTCCATCAGACAATCCAGCTCAACCAAAACATGAGAACCCCATCAGACCATGGCTATCCGGAATGGCAAGGCTAGGTTGAAAACATTGTTACACATGGCAAAACACATTCCATAACAACAAAAGAACCACATGCAATACCATGCATGCCAAATCTAGCAAGGAAAATACACATGCAAGTTGATACCTGCAATGAAACTTGTTGTAGCTGCTTGATCCTTCTTTCCTCTCGCCTTCTTTGCCTTTCTTGATACCATGGATAACCAAAGCAAAATCTTAACACTGAGCCAACAGCCAACAGCCAACAAGCCAACAACCCCTTGATGCCTCCTGCTAGCTAGTTGTGCTAGTTCTCTGCCACCTTAGCCAGCCACGTGGTCTCTCAACCCCTTGTATTGATCTTATGTTTGAAGGTGCGACTCCCGAATCTAAGATATGTCTTGTAATTTGGTAATTGAGTATTGGGTTTACTTATCATGGATACTTCTAGCTATGGATTGATGGGGGGATTTGGTGGAAAGAGTGGGCTTAGTTTGTGCTCCTGTCCCCTTGATCTCTTTTGATCTTTTTTGGTTGTTACCCTTGGATCTTAGTCCCGTGGGATCTCTTTTATTGACCATTTGGTTCTAGGGTGGTACTACTTGGGAAACCCCGACTTTGGGTGTGGTCCCGCTCGTTTATCCGCACGTATTACTCCCTCTCCACTCACTATACCCCCATTCATCTTTTCTCCCACTTGGGTCCACATTCCTATTCTGGGTCCACATAGGGCTAGCCTCCATATTCCCTTGTCCCCCATCTTGGGTCAGGCCTAGAATGATGCCCTGGAGGTTGAAGCAATTAAAAGAAAAAGTGAAAAGCATAAATGGCCACATTTAACAGGAAATTGTACCACAAAATGCAAAAGATGATCGGGACAAAAATAATTAGCACGTGGGCAAAAGCCATTGCATGAGCTCTACCCCAATCATTGGCCATCACCCTGGTTCCATAGGCCTTAGATGAACCTCCTTTATCATTTAGGAACCCATGATTGTCCCAACCCCTAGAAGGCAATTAACTGCCCTACCTAAAAGGGGGTAATCACTGCGATATCTTACACACCATGCTCTTGTCGTTTGGGCCCTAAGCATTTAATTAATGAAAATTCATAAAAGACAAAAGGTATATGAAGAAGGGTGGAAAAATGAAGGACGAGGCACCTCATGTACCACGATTGCTCCCTATTATACATTACATACCCAGATGTGGGCTTCCCCTTATCTAGCCAATCCTATGCCTTACTAGTGGCCCAGGATTGCCCCACTCATTCCCTATTCCATTCCACTTATTTGTCACTTGCCACTCCCATTTGAGGGATATACCTTGGACATACTATCTCCCTTAAGGGCTGAAACCACCTAATAAGGTACATGGCTAACCCCCTTTGGAGCTTGGAGACTACGAAAGGACATGCCAAAGCCCACTACGAAAGGACATGCCATTATGAAGTACCCACATTGTTATCCATGATTTGTAAGCTTTTTACCCCATTATTTTAATGGTTGGTTGTACTAGATGCCTAGGGGACTCATTGGATCTTATGCAGGATTACAAGTGGTTCCCATTTGGTTTTGGTTTCCCTATATGGGATCCTAACCCCCAAAGGTCTACATTGGAACATGTAAGGTGTGCATAGAGAGCCATGGGCCTCCACAACAACAGACAACACTCTACTGATCTTCATGGATGCTCAGAGATTACTAGCGATCCACTTTTGGGATGATAATGATATGATTGGTACATTATGCCCAACGGCCCCCCAGATGAGCCTCACACTCTTGACAAGTGTTTGTGGACTTGTATGATGTCATGGCAACATTCATTCCACCACTTGGACCCTTGCAGAGGATCTCTGATTCATATGAAGGCCCATGGGGTCATCAATGTGCCCTCATACCCAATGGTAGCACTACAGGTCTACTACTTGGAGAACAAGGGGCCACCCCCTTGCCCATCATAATCTGAGGAATTTATTCCTCTATATGGCACTTTAGGATATTATTGAGCTTTTAGAGGGCCCTACGACATGCCCATATCATTATTTGCCTCCTTGTGAGGCTTGTTTTTACATTTATGAGCTAGTTTGGTGGGCTTGTCACCAATAGGGGTTTTATTTGCACATTATTTTATCATTAGGGGCTAAGGTAGGCCGATAGGCTAATTTGAATTCCTTAGGATGCTATATATTGATTTAGATACATTCATTTGTATCATCACTTGACTTGGGATCTCTCTAATCAATAGGGAATTTTCACACTTTTTCCTTGGTGGATATTTTTGGAGATGGATGAATTTTGATGTATGGATTTGGGCTATTTCTCTTGTCTTGGAACTTTATTGAGCAAATGAAATGTTGGTTGGATATACTCTATAATGTTGTAAGTAAATTTTGATGCTATTATTCTTGTTGGTGCATACCACTAAAATTAGGTCTAGTTGCTACATTGTCGAAATGTGGAATTGAACATGTTTTAGCTAACTTAATGTATGGGCGAATGTTATATGAATGAATTGTGCTAGAGATTTATTTATTTCGAGAATCTTGCATCATTTTCTTTGAAGTATAAATGCTTGAAGGTCACTTTTCTTTTCTTTTTCTCAACATTGGACGAAGTCAACTTTCTGGGCCTCCTTGATCAAGAAACCAAGTTCTTACTCATCATTATTCTTGACTCCATATCCCCAAGTGAACTAGGCACTGATCCCTCAAAAAGGGTGATAATTTCAACCCTCTTTTAACCATTTCCCTCGTTTTCCCAAAGTCTAGCCCCATTAGGTCATCTAGGGTATCAATTTCCCAGGAATTGACCCAAGGAAAAAATTTGATCTCCTATAGGCTATTGCGTTGGTGGGTTCCCTCCCTCTCCTTCAAATTTGAGGCAATTCTAACAGTGGAATCTCCAGGAATCTCAAGCCCTAGCTCTAGGATCGAATAATGCCTAGGCATCCCAAGGCGACCTCAATAGGATCAATTCAATCTTTTGAAGAAAGTATTCTTGTTTGGTCCTTTCCCCTCACCTTGTCTAGGATAGGAACATCATTGGTTGCTAAATTCTATCTCAAACCTGGGTTGGGTCCACTTGGACTTATGTGGTCCCACTTCTCAATAAAGACTATTTGTCAAGGACAATTTGGGAAAGTTTCCCAAGGATTATAGGGATTGAAAAACTTGTTCATAAGCCTATCCTTTATCCCACAACCCTCCAATCCTCACCCTTTATCCGTGGTGGACCAAGTCGCTTGCTTAAAGAGCAAGCAAGCTCCATTCTTCACTCCATCCTTGGGGAAGGGTTTTCAGGGTCACTTCTCACCTATCCATTGAAATATACTTTACAAGCGAATCCCTACACTATCGGGACTTCCATTGGTGAAAGTTCGTAAAGAGCAGGGAGACTTAGATGTGGTGACAGTGGGCTAAGCCTCCACAATTGTACTTAACCTAGCATTTGCCTTCTTAAGAATCCCTTTAGGCCCTCTACTGGTTTGAGTGGTAACAGGACCAAATAGAGAGGTTTCCAATCCTAATTGGTAGTTGAATGAACACGAGAATATTTAAGATTGGTGGAGGAGAGTGACTATGCTGGCCACCCAATTGGAACTGCTCTTTTTATACTTGATCATTATACAAAATTGTTGGATGTAGAAAACCAATTTGAGATGGTGTCACTCGAGTCTTTAGATTACGAAATAATAAAGACTAAGGGGTGGTGTTTTGTATGCATAATTGTTTCTTACCTAGAATGCAATGACAGCATTGCTTTAAAGAAAATATGTGCTATAGTTGAGCTAGGCCTTTGCTAGTGTCTCCAAATGATAACCCTTAGGGTGGCCTCCCTATATCGAACATTTTTATTTCAAAGTGTCATGACAATGTGAATTTACAATGTTAATTACATCATGTTAAGTATCATACCCAAGTGTTGGTTCAATCTCAAAGGGTGGCTATAGGTAAAGTATGTCACCATCCTTCGTAAAAGGATGTTTCCATCCGTTAACTTTTGAAAGCTCCTTAGCGTTGCTTCATTCAATGTGAAGATGAGCTGATTGAACAATTGATTCAAAGGGGGTGTGCAAGACTTGATCCTCTAGATTTGCTCAAGGTTGTTAGAAACCCACATATACCCATTGGTCTGCTTGTACTTCAATTTTTTTCTTTTTTCTCTTGTTCCATCTCCTATTTGTCCACCATGTTTGTAACCATGGAATTCCATGCTTAAGGAAGAGTTGGGACCAAACTTGACATCTTTTCTAGAATAATTTTGTTTGTGAGATTTTTTTAAATTTCACCCTTTCTTGTATAGCCTCTTAGTTAGGAACCGTGAGATTTTGGCAAGAAACTTTCCCTCTTGAAGAACCACTTGGGACCCCCGTAGATAGTGGCTTAGTAAAAAACACACACTTTGTATGAATCACCTTTTCATACCAATTTGTGCTTGATGGCCTCCTTGGTTTTCCAAATGCTTTTGGTTGCAAAGGTTCCCTTTGCTTGAATGTGTGTTGAAGTGATCAATAACGTTTGTAGATTTATGTTTCTCCATATCTTATGGCCAAGTGAGTTCCTTTAGGTGATGCAGTTTCTAAGTAGGCTCTTTCATGCCCCATTTAGTGTAAAGATCTTGAGCTTTTGTTTAGGCAACCATAATACCTAAACCTCATTTCACTTTGGGGGTTACCAAAAAGGCTTCAATGAACTTTATGAAAACCCTTGGCTCAATTAGAGTTAGCCCATAGAAAATTTTTGAGAGGCTTTTCTAACTTAGCATAGGCATGGGCAAAGGGAACCCAATATGATGAGCGATATACATAGGTATTAATTTCAGGTATGTTCTATGCTTAGAGCAATTTATTTCAATTTTCATAGTTAGCTCAATATCTTTTTCAGATTAGCAATTACATTAGCATTAAAGTAAACTACAGATAGAACATAAACATAAATTGCAGAAGACAAGCCAAGACAAGAGGACACAAGATGTGGCGCTAGCTAGGGACAAACCCCAATGTGGGGAATCCCTTGATCAATTCTTCTTATATGTCTCTAGTAGTTCAACATAGAGAGAGAGAAAGAGAGATAGTACATTTACAACAGAAGTCAACACTTAGACTTTCTAGATAAGAGAATAGATCATCTCTACATGAGATCAGTTGAAGACATGCTGCTTCAATTGATTCTCCAAGGTGACTCCTTCACCTTTCATTGTGTTGCATCTCGTCATCATGCTGCACCTCACCTTGCTACACCATGCTGCACTCGTCATCACATTGCTGGACCTCATGCTGCCACTACTGTCCTATATTGTTGTCCCACTATTAGTGATATTACGATTCCATGGTTGCCATACTGCTGTTCTGTGTACTTGCTCCATCAAGCTTCATTGTTGCTCCATGCATCACCATGCTTTACCATGTTGCATTTTTGTCCCATTTAGACGTGTTGTACCTTAGCATGTTTGGTGTACTAGTGTGCTCAATTGGCTCCAACAGGCTGCAAGGAAAGTTGATCCAAACTGGTCAACTCCTTTGACCCAACATCCCTCCACCAAACACTGCTGTCATTTGTTTGCACTGCTTTTTGTTGCATTCCTGGTTAGGGCACTTACTGCAGCCCTAGTTTCATCCCACAATCAACAAACTAACCCTTTGAGGGATGCGTCATACCCTCAAAGGTCTCCTCACCCACGCTGCTTGCTTAAGGTACTGTCCACCCTTAACAACCTTCACGCAGCCTCTAGCTGTGCTATGGCCTGCAGCCTAGCACAATAGATTACTATAGCAACAGACCTCTGAAAATGTGCTGAAACAACTTCCAAACAACAACGTATTTGACCCTTAGGAACTCAGCCTAACAATCATCCTTCTCGGTCCTCTACACAACAAACTTGGACCTTGTTTACATCACTGTTCCAACCCTAAAACAATCTGCACTTGCCTCAACCACTCGGCCTTTTATAGCAGACTTCAGATCCCTTTCTTCCACGGTGTCCAAACTCTAGTACTCTTGTTCTCTTCTAGGCTGATGCGACTAGGGTATATCCATAACACCCTTAGGACAATGTATAGGCTTCTCCATAGGGTAGCGTAGAGCCTAGGGCTTGATATGACAACGGTTAGGTCTTCTTAGGGTCTCGGATAGGCCTCCTCTATACAGTGTATAGGAACATTTCTTCAAATGCAAATATATGACTGCATTAGATCTCTTTTGCTACGGCTAGGGCATGACTAGATCCTCTTCAACTGCGGCTAGATGTTCCTCTCTTCAATTGCATTTAGGGCACCTTGATTTGCTGCGTATAGAACCCTTTCTTTATTGTGTGACGTGTCTAGGGCTTCTCCCTCTTGATCTCTCTAACCACAAAACCCAGGCGAGTGGAGAGAGATCTTAGGAGAAGTGTGTGTGAAATGACTCTCAAGTCATCTCCTTTTATACTAAAACGTTGAGCACTTGTGGGGTTTATTTGGTTGCTGGCCAACCTTGATGAATTGTTTTATAACACAAATAAATTCATATCTTTGTGAATACTTAACGGAATCGGATGATCTTTAGATCAATCCTACACTTCTCGATGAGAGGGATCCAAGAAAAATATTAGTTGCCATAAATAAGATGACCCACATGGGGTTTGGCCCTAGTTGCCAATTTAACAATAGGTAGCAACTAGTGGCTTGGTATAGATTGGAGCTTGCGTGAAAGGGATGAGGGTTTCATGATTGAATCTTATTGTTCTTTTTGAAACTAGTAGCAAGATTGCATCCCGTAGCTCCTTCATAAGGCTTTGAAGGTGAAGAGGATACTAGGCAATTTGAACATTTGGTCATGATATGACCAAGGCCACCCTTGGCCTACTAGCAGATGATGTGATGTTTACTAGTTAACCATAATTTGGACTTGAGAGGAATACCTTCGATGGATCCTTGTGCTGCCGTGCTGCTGATGAGAGAGCCTGGGGCTCATTAGACATTACATAGAGGGTTAGGGCTAGGGGGCAACCTTGTTAGACTGATCTAGAGCCCCATCTCTTCAAACTTGGTTTGATGGAAAAAAAACATGCTGTGTCCTCTCCAAATACAGTTTCCTTTGTCCTAACAAAAAAAGGGTCCAAGTTATGCACCTTAAGGACGGCAGGGATGAATTGCCATTCCACTTTGTTATAGGTGTTTTTCAAAATTGATCTGGAGGCCATGGTTTCATCCTGTTCTCTTTTTTTGTGTCTGTATATTTATTAATTCCAATCAAAATGTCATTGGATCCCCCTCTCTTACCTGGAATATATGGATGGAAGGTGGCTCAACCGGGAACCACAATGGCAGCTGGTGACCTTGAGGAACTTGACCAGATTTGGACCTGTGACCTATAGTCTCCTTGTTGGCAACATACCTTGGGCTGATGATGTAGGTGATGATTGAGCTAACCCTTGGTGCTCAAAAATATAGATGTCTGTGCAGTCTCTCTGTGCACATGCATGTGTGTATGCATTTATAATGTTTTGTTCCAAAAGTTGAATTTTCCACTAGACTAAATCTTTTTGATGGAAGGCATTAATTAGGCACATGAACTCTGGACATGGATACCACTGTTCCATTTTTTAGATGTATGATGCTTTTCTCACCCATTCTTGTTAGGTTGCAAGTTGGGCAAGTAAGAACTGACATGTTGTCTAATTATCCAGACCCTATACAGTTTGTTTGAGCAGTGTTAAGTAACCACAGAGATATAAGAAGGGTTTGATTGTTTGGGAATACTCAATAAAAATGATTAAGAAAACATGTGGAGGGAGAAATGGCCTGTCAAAATGCAGAAGATTATATAAAACAAAATGCTCAGGATGGGTGATTAGCAATATGCACCAACAGCAAGCATGAAGCATAAGCAGTAATACCAGCATCAACAATATTAACAATGATGAAGGAAATCCAATGATCAAAAGAATAATAAATTAGTAGCACAAGAAAGCATTGACAAGGTCATTGACTTTTAATTATAATGTTTGATAAATTTGATGTCCATTATTATCTATGTGTTTTCCCCCTTGCATAATGATTTTCTTATCAATTCTTGGATTCAATAGTGTTCATGCATAAGGTAGCATGACCATAGGTCACTTTAGGTCCAATTTCTATGTAATGATGTGGCTGAATTGAAATTGACATTGAAATTTAACAAGGCCCATAAATGTCCAAAATAGGTCTTTGTTGTGCGAGAGTTCATCTTGCATTACTGAGTACATTTTTATTGAATGTTCTAGAAGAGGAGAGCTGCCAGAGTTTACATCATAGTTACCATATACGGTTTCAGATTTGGATTCAGATTTGATACAATTCGGAAAAATATCATAGTGAAAAAATCAAATTCAAAAGTATATATCTTATTAGATGATTTTCTTTTGCAAATAATGTGGATATAACAATTTATCAGTGCAAAAATAACTTTAAACAAAGTTTTTTAATCTTGTACATAATTTCTAAATGCATCTGAACTGGAGTAGGAGACTTTGGCTGGGCTTGAACCACAGTTGTTAAGATTGGTTTTGTTGTGGTAACCAGTAGTTATGACCTTGATGGTTAAGGGAACTGGCTGTGAAGTAAGTGGAGGAATCACAACGCAGGCAGCTGCCAGTGATAGAAAAATTACATAAAATTGGTGTAAAAAGTTAAAACATTTCAAGTGGGTTTATATAAATTAGTAAAAAATGTATGTACAAAATTTAATAGGTGGTGTGATGACCTTGCAGGCAGCAATAATGGTACTGCTCATGGGATTCCTTGCCATAGATAAACTGGAGCTTGGAAGAGACAGAGGGCATTCATCTTGAGGATGTTAGCAACCATGTTGCATTAATGGATTGTTTGGCACAGTTAGCCACAATATTGTTGAGGGAGGGTGTCAAAGCACTTGAACCAATTCTCGCTTTGAGCAAAAATTTGGCTGAATTGAGTTTCTACCTCAATTTTCATACAGATTGGCCCAACTCAACCGAATTTTGCCACTATGGTTCATGCTTGCAAAAAAGGTTGTCAAAACAACAATGCATCTCTTTTGCACAATCTAATGACAAAAGCAGCAAAGCTGTAAGAACTTCTCAAATTTAGATTTTAGATTGAAGAAAGTACTCAATTTGAGAAATACTAAACAAGCTATAGCCAAAAGAAATAATTATGCTTCATCACTCTTGTATGATATGTTCAGAAAAAAACAAGCTTATTCTTAGCTCAGCTTTCATCATAGATTCCATTGACCAATTCATGTAGTTAATGATTCACTGTAACTAGTAATGCGTATAACCTACAATGAAGAGCAATATTGGGAATGATGAAGCTTTGGAATATTCAAGAAAGCACTTTTGAACACTGACAGATTGTAAAATGAGGAAAATGTGGTCTTGCATGGCATGCATTTGGAACAAAAGCAAGAAAATGCACAACAGAGGATAATGATAAAGGAAGTACAGTTGGTTTGGCAGATTGCAGTTTGTTTATTAAAGTATGACAATTGAACATTCAAATTGTTAAAATGAATATGAACTAGACACCAAATTATTGAAGTCAAGTTTGGTAGTATGGATGAAGGAGAAAATTAAAGCAACATGGGAAGTTTGAAGTGCCTAAAGTTATACTTTGAGAAGTCGAAGTCATTGCTATATTAAATGGGAATCTGAAGTCAATTGAAGTTTGTAAAATGTTCTTTTAAGAAGCTATATAAAAGTTCAAAGTTGTCGAGTCCAAGTTAGTGGTTTGGAAGGCTGAGATGATTTGTTTCTTGTAATAATTATGGATCATTAATGTAGTATTGCAGTCCAATAGGTTTACTAATCAACTAACAAAACAGAACCCTCAGGGGGTTGTCTCTGTATCCTTTGTATCAGATGTGTTAGACACATGTTTGGCACGTGTCCAACACATGCCTAACTTGTGAATGTGAAAAGAGAACCACGGGGCCTCTAAAAAGTGTCTCTTCATTTTTTTCCACTTTCAACTATAGGAAAGGAGCTCTCATAGTTTGTCATTGTGCAGGTGAAGGTTAAGAGGATTAGCAAACCAAATTTGTTCTTTTTCCCAAAAACAACATTTATTTAGTTCATTCCATAGAAATCATGGCTCAATCATCAAGGGTGGCTACTAAAGGTCAAGGAAAGGGAGGAATGCCAATATTGGTGTGCCCTGGCCCCACCACCTTCAAGTTCATACATCTTTGCTAGTGTTCCATCTATCTCAAGTGGAGTTGCATGTGCCGCTTGCAATGCTGAAAATAACCCTGCTATAGCATGATAGGAAGCTCAAGAAACATAATATCTGTTGTGGAAGTATGTAACAAGATAGCAAGGGCCTGGGGTAATGCTTGTTGGGGGAGGGAGTGTTCTTTGGACATGTAATTTCTACAACATTCATTCAGAGCACCTAATATCGAGTTAAGGGCCATTTGTTGGGCCCCAACTCTGTGGACTTGGAGTGTGTAAAGTGGTGAATGCTACCAAATATAAAAAATGGAAAGAGAGGATAGTATTGGCTTCGGGAATGTGGCAACAACAGGTAGGAAAAACAAAAATGAGGATCCTCTTCCATTTTAGAGGAAGTCATCTAGTAGATTAGTTAGTGGGATTGCAATTTAGCCAAAATGGAAGAGGCCAACTCCAATTGGTGGTTTAATGGACAAGATCTTTCAACAAGAGAAGCAATATGAGGTTGATCTTACCATTGTTTTTTTTTCTATCTCAACTTCATTTCATTTAGTGTTGCATCATCTGCTTTGTTTATTGAGATGTCTCGAGCTCTAGTTGAATGGGATCTAACTAGGTATATGCCCTCTAGTTCAAAGAATTATTGGCTCAGTTTTGGGCCTTCACCAAATTCCCTCCACATGGATGGAGAGATTTCATAGGGGAGGAAGGAAGTATTTAATAGGATGTCAGGATATCCGATAAAGCATCCCTTGATGAGGTGGATGGGGACTTTGTAGAATTTTTTATTGACATTGAGAGATTTGGGTGCTATGACGTGCTTAGAGATGGGGGTTTTAAGAAGCCCTATGCTTGGTGGATGACATATGGGGCTCAATCAACAATTAGGCATGAGGCTCTTTTATTAGGTTGCTTAATCCTCTTGATGTGGGAGGAATTGAAGTGCATGTGGGAATTTGTACAATTTGAAGAAGAGTAGGCTTGATTAGTTTAGGGTAGAGACCAATGTTATCAACACCAAACCAATCATTGACTTGGTCGACCCCTTGTATTAGTAATCGGTCTGGAACTGGAAAAAACTGGACCACAAAAACGATCAATCAAAAAGTACATAAAATATTCAAATTTTAAATAAAAACATTTATATTTTTGTACATCCATATGAATCCAAACCATTTATACACGAATATGCAAAAGTTCTCATTTATATAGCAAGTAAAAGTGCATATAACCAAAACAATGCTTAGTAAGTTAGTACAATACATCTCTAAACCAAAAATACATCAACAATGAGGCTCTAGATGACAAGAAGTGTCAAAAAAATCATGCTACAACAAATACCTACACATCATCAAAATCACTGCCTATATTGGGATACTCATAGTCAATATCAACCTCTAAGCATTATAATAAGATTGAAAAAGATTAACATGTCAAATCAAGATTTTGCTTGAGTGGTGGGTACATTTTTATTAGGGTCATGATAGAGGAGTTCAGCAATTAATGCCAACATCAAGGTACATAAAGTACTTGGTGCTCTTCATTAAATGCTAGTGCCATACGCCCATACATGACATAATCCAATGGGAACATTGCAATTCCCCCAATCTTGAAATTCTAAAAACTGTTAATTTTGTTGGATTTTGAGTGGGATTTAAAATCCTACTTTCTCCATGTGAAACCCAATGAGGTAATGGAACATCTTGAAACAATTAATGGTAATGCTAAAACTTTAGGTAAGAATGAAAATGAAAGATAAAGGAGAATGTCACTTTTACTTAACTACCATTAATTACATAGCATTAATAGGTCCATAGGGTTGAATATTAGGCTGCCCCACTCATAAATTATTATTATTATTATTTATATTATCATTATTATTTTTTTAAATTTAAGTTTGGAGGGTCCTCAGTTCCATTGCATAGAATTGGTTGGTTGGGTGAAAAATGACTGGATCCCACCAGTTAGATTGGTTTAGGCGTCAGAATGGTGGAGATAATGGTGTATATGCAACCCAACCTTCATCTTATTTACGGGTAGAGGGAGGTGTGGTTGAAGAGAAGAGCAAGTGACTTTTGATGATGGTGATCCTTTTGAGGGGTCATCCTCCACATAAATAGTTGCAGATCTTGAATTGGATATAGAATAGGATGGAGGAGAGAGTAGGGGCAATGGTGGTGATTTTGATGATTTTGGCATGGAGTACTTCCATTTACAGTTCTAGTATCCACCTTATTTTTTTATTGCCGTTGGCATTTCCACCTATAATATTAATGACTTAGTTTTTATGTAATACATTTTGATTCTGATTTTGATGACTTAATGATTTCGATGTAATACACAATGTTTTAAAACTCCGAATTAGGTTCAAAACCGGTCGAGGGTCGACTCTGACTTTGACTCCAACTCGGTATCGACTCCTCCGATTTGATTTCAATGACTCGGTCGTTGTTAAAAATTCATTATATATATATATATATATATATATATATATATATATATATAATTTTTTTTTAATGAAAAAACATAGCTTTAAAGATTTTCATTCATGTTTCCAAACACAAAGCATTAGAATATAGCGAGAAGACAACATATGATCAAAATAGGCTCATGAATATATCCATTATATCAAGATGGCACCCAGTGCATTGTCCAATACATACATGATATAGAGATCAGGATAAAACCACATAACCAAGGAGGCTCTAAATGGCCTCTACAACAAAAGTAAAACATGACTAGTCACTAGTCACCACTGGCTACTGCTAGAGAAGCCAACATCATCTGGCTTAGACTTTGAATCAGAGTCAAACAATGTTAAAATTGGAAACTAGGGCCAAACTCCATGAGTGTGTACTTATTTATGGAAGCTCATATTTTTCTTGGATTCCTCTTGTCGAGAGGTGTAGGATTGATCTAAAGATCATCCGATTCCGACATGTATTCATAGAGATGAATTTATCTGTGTTATGTGACAATTCGTCAAGGTCGGCTAGCAACCAAATTACCCCCATCTATCCTCAACGTTTTACTATAAATAGAGGTGGCCTTCAAGTCACTTTGACACACACTTTTGTGATCTCTCTTCATTCTGTTTTAGGTTTGATGAATAAGAGATCTAGAGGGAGTGCCCTAGGATATACGCTGGCCTAATGATGCCCTAATCGTAGGAAAGGAAGAAGCCTAATGATGCCCTAACGCTGCCATGAAGTGCCCTAGATGTGGAAGAAAAAGGATCTTCTTGAAGATCCTACGCTGCCCTAATTTACATTCAATGAAGCAAGCCCTTAACGCAGTCTTGGAGGAGTCTTGCAAGCAGCCATAGAAGAATCTAATACGCTGTCATGGAAGGATGCCTTGGAATCTAATTTACTGCCCTAGAGGATGCCCTAGACTCTAACATAGTCATGGAAGAAGGCTTCCATATCACAACAAGGAAGTGATCTAAACACATGTCTAATGCCATTGTCTTAGAGTGCCCTAGACGCAATAATGGGAAGATAGAATCACAGACAATACGCTGTTCAAAGGGTCCTCAATCTGTTGTCCTAAGGAGAGGTCTACATGTTTTTCGAAAGAGACCTAGCTGCAATGAACCTATACACCGAAATAAGGATCTTAAATGCAGCTTGAATAAGTGTAGCAGGCAACAATGTTGATGATGATAACAACCATTCCAGGGGCATCTTCAATGATCAAAGGAATGATAGGTACAATGGCAAAGGAAAAGGAATGCAGGTCATCAAGGAAATGGCCAGCTCTTCAAAGAAAGCAAGGAACTCCAGGTATGAAGAATCAAATGTTGTTTTTGATAAGCTAAAGGAGTATTATCTTATATTGGCCCTCTCCATTGCTTCTCCTCCAGACTCTTTGGGAATTTGGCTTATTGATAATAATGCTTTAAGGCGCTTCATTGGATAGAAGGAAGCTCTCTCTAATCTGATAGAGAAGGAAACAATCGTGGAGATTATACTAGAAGTCAATGCCACCTATCCCAAAAAGGGTGTAGGGAATGTTACCCCTCAATTGAATGAGGGTAACACGATTCATTTATAAGAAGTTCTTTATGTATTTGATATCAAGAAGAACCTGGTGTCCATTTCGGCAATGGAAGTCAAAGGTTTCAAGGTGGCATTCATCAATGGAAAGGTATGTGTTTAGAAAAAGGATTTTAAAAGATGCTTTTACTCTTGGGTTCATGGTTGGCAATTTGTATCAAGTTCCTGGAAGTCCATTAGGGACTGTGTCGTGTGATTCATCTCTTCTATGGCACCGAAGGTCTGCCCATCTTCATTATGGGGCCCTACTCGATGTGAGACAGATGGTGACAAGGATGCTTGAATTCAAAGAAGTGCATGAAGGTACATGTTCGAGATGTACCGAAGGAAAATTTACAAGGGGGCCATTCCCCTCATGTAATAGCAAAACCACAGATGTGGAACAACCCGAGGGGTTTGAGATTCATGATTGGGAATCTCATGTATGCAGGTGGAAGAAAGCTCTCTATGATTTAAATCAAGCACCCTGAGCTTGGTATGAGAGGATTGAAAACTATTTGATGAAGCTGAGATTCACTAGGAGTGTAGCCGACCCAAACCATTTCTTTAAGGTTGTGGATGATAGACCTCTCATACTGTTACCTTATGTGGACGATCTCTTTATGGTAGGTACAAACCCTCTCATTTACAAAAGTAAGAGGGAGTTGGATTCCAGATTTGGAATGGTGGACTACAAGCCCGTGACTACCTCAATGAAGCCTAACTTTAAGAAGTTATTCGGTAGTGATGCTGGACCTGATTTGGGAAATGCCTTTGAGTTTCATGAACTCATACTAACATTGATGTTCTTGGTGAACTCCTGTCCGGATATATGTTTTGCAGTTAGCATGTTGAGCTCTTATATGGTTGAGCCTCACTAGATTGGTGCCAAGAATCATTTGAGATATTTTTAGGGCACAATCTATCATGAATTGAGATACACTGCCGGAAATGTGAAGCTGCATGATTATTCCGATGCTGATTAGGTAGGCAGTGGGGAGGATCGCAAGAGCACTTCTAAGTACTGATTCTCTTTGGGTTTTGCTTTGATATCTTGGATGAGCTGGAAGTAGAAGTCGGTCGCTTTGAGCACCGATGAGGCTGAATACATGGTTATGAGTATGACCTTGTGTGAAGCTGCTTGGTTGAGGAAGCTCTTCAGTGCGCTGTTTGAATACGTGCTGGATACCTTCGTGATCTTATGTGACAACTAGAGGGGGGTTCGATTGTTGAGGAATCTCTTGTTCTATGATCGTTCCAAGCATATAGACATTAGGTACCACTTTATCTGGGATACGGTACAACGAGGAGCAAGAAGGCTCCATCACATTGGGACTAATGTGCAGGTCGTCGATATTCTAACGAAGCCCCTGGGAAAGGTCAAATTCTTGACTTTTCGAGAACGACTATGAGTCGTGGAGAGACTCTCTAGGTCTATTATAATATGGACATTGAGCTCTGGGAGCTCCAAGGGGCTTGGGGGTACTTCTTGGAGCGATGAGCAACCCTAAGGTGAGTGGTTCAACCTTCCCCTTGTGGTCTGCTATGTAGGCAGGATGAGTGGTTCATCCTTCTCTTGTTGAGACACAATCATAGGGTGAGTGGTTCAGCCTTCCCTTAGTGATTTGTTGTGTATAGGGTGAGTGGTTCAACCTTCCCCTGGGATACCCCATGGCAACATGTAGGTAAGAAGAGTGGTTCATCCTTCTCCTATTGAGACATCCTACCCATGCAGTTTGGGACTCGTGGGAAGTACCTCTCATTTGGCTAATGAGTAGGGAAATGAGGATAGGGACCATGGTAGTACTGATGGACACATCGTGTAACTTTCGTACTCCTTATGCTAGGATGATATTGATCTGGGATCAATTGGAACTGACTTCGGGTCAGTAAGAGTGATATAACTCACTCTTTTGGAACTGATTTCGGATCAGTAAGACTGGTATGACACACTCTTTATTTGGAACTGATTTCAGATCAGTAAGAGTGGTATGACACACTCTCTTTATTGGAACTAACTTTAGGTTAGTAAGAGTGGTATGAGACACTCTCTTTTATATGGGACAGACTTTGGGTCAGTAGAGGATGGTATGATACGTTTTCGATCACTTCTTCTTCTTCATAGTTCAGTAGAGCAGAGCAGTGTAGGGCATTGATAGCTGAGATAGTACAGATTGGCAGATGGACTAGTAGATGGAGTTCTTCCTAGTTGAGAGTGAGTGTTAAAATTGGCAACTAGGGCCAAACTCCATGAGGGTCTACTTATTATGGTAATTGATATTTTTCTTGGATTCCTCTCGTCGAGAGGTGTAAGATTGATCTAAAAAGATCACATGTATTCATAGAGATATGAATTTATTTGTGTCATGTGACAATTCGTCAATGTCGTCCAGCGACCAAATTACCCCCACCATCCTCAACATTTTGCTATAAATAGATGTGGCCTTCAAGTCACTTTGACACACACTCTTGTGATCTCTCTTCATTTTGTTTTGGGTTTGATGAAGAAGAGATCTAGAGGGAGTGCCCTAGGATATGCACTGGCCTAATGATGCCCTAATCCGTAGGAAAGGAAGAAGCCTAATGATGCCCTAACGATGCCATGAAGTGCCCTAGACGTGGAAGAAAAAGGGTCTTCTTGAAGATCCTACATTGCCCCAATTTACAGTCAATGAAGCAAGCCGATAACCATAGAAGAATCTAACATATTGTCATGGAAGGAGGCCCTGGAATCGAATTTGCTGCCCTAGAGGATGCCCTAGACTCTAACGTGGTCATGGAAGAAGGCTTCCATATCACGATTCACAGCAAGGAAGTGACCTAAACACAGGTCTAATGCCACTGTCCTAGACTGCCTTAGACGCAGTAATGGGAAGATAGAATCAAAGTCAATACGCTGTTCAAAGGGTCCTCAATCCGCTGTCCTAAGGAGAGGTCTACATGCTATTCAAAAAGAGACTAGCCGCAGTTTTGTGTATGCACTAGTCACAACCATGATGCACTCTAAACGCTGGCGTAATCTATACGCTGTTCTATCCACAGTCAGATGACGGTTCTATGCAGCAAGAAGAGGGATCCTAATATGCTGGGAAGAGGAGGCCTTAACCATCGCTATATAGAGTCAAAGAGGGGTCTTTATAAGCTTCCCTAGATACAGTCCTCAAGGGCTATCAAGGAGCCCTAACGCAGCCTTCTAATCTGATGTTTGATGATTGTTGTAAAGGATCGCTGATCAACAGTGAACCTATACACTAAAATAAGGACCTTAAATGTGGCTTGAATAAGTGTAGTTGGCAACGATGTATCAAGATTATGTCTGGGCATGAATTAAGGATTCATGAGACCTGTTGGAAGAATAGATTGCTACAGGCAACTATTGCAGCCATAGCAAGCAGCGAAGGCTGTTCCATGGGAATATTGCAGCATGCATTGAGTGCAGGTGGTAGTGTGGATTAGGAGGGGCTCTCCTAGGTGGTCTGCAGCCCTTGAAGGGCTTAGTTACCTTACAACATGATGAGATGCAAGATGATGAAGGGTGCAACATAGTGATAAGCACAACATGAAAGCGCAGCATGAATGGTGTAGAATAGTGCAACATGGTGCAGCATGGTGATGATGAAGTGCAGCATGATGTGTGCAACACCGTGATAATGGATGTAGTATGATGAGTGCAACATAGTGTAATGAAGCGCAACATAGTGATGGGTACAACATGGTGATGGAATCCCCTGTGTTTAGATCTGCTACCTCATGTGTCATCTTCTTGGAGAAGATCTCTGCTCTTATTTTGAAAACTCAAAAATGTTGACTTCTGATGTATATGTACTATCTCCCTTTTCGCTGAACTATTGAAGAACATAAGAATAATTGACCAAGGGTTTCCCCACATTGGGGTTTGTCCGTCGCTGGCGCCACATCTTTTGTCCTCTTGTCTTGGCTTGTTTTTTGTGATTTATGTTTACGTTCTATTTGCATTTTACTATCATGCTGAATGTGATTGCTAATCTGGAATTGATATTGAGCTAATATGGAAATTGAAGTAAATTTGCTCTTAGCATAGAACATGCCTAAAATTAATAGACATGGAAACCCATGGCTCCTCCTCATCACCATCTCCAACTGCAACTGTAAAAGTAGTAGCACTAGCAGGCGCAACAATTGCACACTGAGATAGACGAGCTATGCTCTTGCGTCGTGACTGAGTAGAGGAAGTGCCTACAACTGGAGGGCTTGGGGCTGGGCTTGGTACTAGTGGATATGCATTTAACTAAACATGATGTTCAACTACTGCCTCCATCTGTAAATCCAAATCAATACCAATATTCTTATCAGAATCAAACTTTGCTGGATGACTCTCCACTACCCAATTTGATGTTGGATCAATATATCCCAACACAATGGGATCTGTATCAGGTCTTTTGTTTAGCAATTGGTTGCATCTTAGCCGGATGTTGTATTGGACATAGACTAGATCATTTAACCATTTTTGTTCCAATTTGTTTCTGTTCTTCGTGTGAATCCTCTCGAAGACAAACCAATTGCGCTCACACCCATTAGCACTGCAATTTTGACTCAAAATACGGATTGCAAACTTCTGCAATTGAGGACAATGGCTACCAAATGCCTCCCACCATTGTGTTGCAAAAAACGTAGTTGTGTAATGAGTTAGCTCAACAAATTATATCTAACTTTCAAACTATAAACAATTTAACAAAATAAGAATTTGAAAATTGAAATTGTCTGTTTACCGGGATCCTCTGCTTCCCTTGCAATCCTTGCTAGGTTCTTGCCAAAAGTACTTGTGGCTCTGTTGAAACAAGTGATCTGTTGGTGTATCTCCAGCTGGTCACTCTCCTTAGGGACCATGCGGTCAATGCAGTCAATCAATCCATCTCTAACCTCCCCGGTCAAAGCTTCTGCCTCTAGAGCTTTATAGTGATATCTTGGGTTTAGAAAATATCTAGTTGGATGTATAGGGCGATGGATTTGATTGTTCCATCTTTGATCAATAATTTCCCAGATGGGCCCATAATTAGCCACTCTATCCCTGTATGCTGCCTTTATTTGCTCCTTTGCTTGATCCATAGCCTCATAAATGAATCCCATAGCCAATCTTTCCCCATCCACCAACTGCAACACCTTAACTAGTGGCTCAACAACTTTCACAATTTCTATTGCCTTTTTCCAAAATATTTCTTCACTAACTTTCTTTTTCACATCTTTGCCATCCTGTTTGCGAAATCACTGACATTCATTCCATTCATCACTAGAAAACACTCTTTGCAAGCTTCTTTATTGGGAAAACATAGATTGCAATGTCAAAAAATGAGTTGCAAATCTAGTGATGGTAGGCCTAATAATATCCTTGCCCCCTATGTGTTTCCTCATCAGTTTCAAAATCCATGAGTGATTGTAGATATATTTTGTTATGCTCTTGGCATGCTCTACAATGTTGTTGATCCAATCTACTTTACCAATATCCTCAAGCATGAGGTCTATGCAATATGCAACACATGGCATCCAAAAGATGGTTGTGTTTTTCCTTTAACATTTTACCAATAGGAACATAGTTAGACACATTATCTATGATGATTTGAACAACATTAGCCACCTCCACCTCCACCTCTTGAACAACCTCATCCAAAAGCTGAAACAACAAGTGTGCATATTTCACCCTATCAGATGCATCAATTGATTTTAGAAACATGGTTCCCTATGGGCAAAAGATAAGAAAGTTTATGATGGTACGATTCCTTTGATCAGTCCATCCATCTGACATGATGGTACATCCTGTTTTTGCCCATGAGCGTTTGAAATCTTTCAAATATTCATTAATGGACAAAACCTCTTTTGCAAAAGAGATCTCCTTAACTCATGCATAGTAGGGCCTTTGAAGCCCTTTCCAACAGCAAATATGGCATCAAACATAGGTTCATAATATTGTGAACGAGAGGCATTGCAGGGGATATCAACATCATACCACGATCTAGCTATGTAATCACAGGTAGTTTCTCTCAATTTTTTATTCCAATGGTCATCTAAAGTGGGCTGCATTTGATCTCTATTAGCTTGAGGACCATGTGCACTATCAGAGGGAGAGGAGGGTGTGAAATAACTTTTGAAATTTTACCCTTACCCTTTTCTTGAATAGACTCCAAAGAGGGAGGAACATAGCGAAAGGGGTTGGATACATCAGTGCAAGGGATAGATGAAGAGCCCTCACAATCAAAATTGGGGTTGGCAGCCATCATGTGTTTTATACTCTTCCTCCCAATTTTAGCCTCTATTTCTTTTTGCCTAGCTTTTTCTTCCTGAAAATTCTCAAAATTTTCTACCAACTCCTTCCTAATATCCCCAGTTTGTTCTACTGGTGCTGCACATAGAGCAATTTGGCTTCTAATACCAGCCAAGTGTTGTTTCAGCCTATGAATGCCCCCTTCACCTCTCTTAATTTTTCTATGATAAAATTTGCAATGCATTTGATTATCAATCATCTCAGCATATACCCAAGCAACATCTTTCATTCTAGGAGCCATTTTCTGATATTTGGACTTGGAAATGAAAAGAAACAAATCTGAAAATGAAAAGAAAAAAAACAACTCTTCAATGTTCATTCCTTTTACAAAAAATACTCTTTTCAATTTCCAGATTTGCCAAAAAAAAAAAACACAAGCAAAGGCAAATTTGAGAAGTGAAAAAAAAATATCTCTAGGCTCTAACCTCCTAAACGCTGCTCCAACAAACCAACTCCTCAATGCTGCTCCAATGATTGCCCAAGAAGCTCCTCATTGCTGCTCCAATGATTGCCCAAGAAGCTCCTCAGTGCTGCTCCAGTGATTGCCCCAGACTCCTCACTGCTGCTCCAAAAACCAACTCCACAAACTCCTCACAAATTCTCGCACAAATGCAATGAAATAGCTGAGGAAATGTGAGGGGGTTGGGTAACTTTTATAGGCTTGGGAGCGGTTAGATGGACAAGCAGAAAACCTAAAACCAGAAAATAAGCAAGTTTGGAGTCCGCTTTCCCTCCAAAATGCGCCGCTGACCAGGTTTGACTGGCTTGGCTGGTTTAAGTTGGACTTGGCCGAGCTGGGCAGCCTGTTACCAAGCCGGTTGAGTTGGTGACTGGCTCGGCCAAGTCCAACTTAAACTGGGTCGGCCGGTTCAGTAACAGACCAGCCATTGAACCGGTTTTTGCGCTGAGCCGACCTGGGCAGGGGTTCGGCTTGGTTGGCTCAGCCGAATTTTAAAGCACTGGTAATACAGTTTATGGTTCTAATTTCTTTCATGTTTGGTCATCGTTGATGTAGTAACTAGTTGTACTCATATTTTGTAAGTGTTATAGCTTTAAAAAACATTTATGTATATCTTTTATTTTTGTATCTGTAATTTAAAAAAATTATATATAATGTGTCCTCCCTGATTTTGCGGTCGATGTGTCTTCTGTTGGGTACTCCTATTTATGTGATCTATACTCTTGTGTCATGTGACTTCGCTGATCAAGTATTCAGTAATATAAGTTTGTCATTCTATTAGGTATTTGCTTGTGGCATCATGAGTAAATTGTTTTGTTCACCATATTTTTTTGGATATTGTTGACCGGGTTAGTTTTGGTTAAAGTTGAAGTCTAAAAGCTATTCATTGTTGAAGTTTGACTCTAACAGCCTCTAGGAAATATTAAGTAGAAGACAAAGATAGTAAAACTGAGTGGAAAGCAATTAAACAATGAATATTCTGAAGAAGAAAAGTGTTTAAATCATGTGAAAATACTGAAGAAGAGAGTTTCCTACAGATTACTGGACCAAACAAATAAATTGTATCACAGTTAAAAATCAAAACTTACTATCTTGAGAGAGCAAGAGCAAAACTGAAATTTCATCATGAAGAAAAAGGTAGAAGACAACAAAAGATTCGTGTATGGATAATTTGTATATGGTCATTGTTGTTATTATGAGATGGTAATTGTTGTTATTAGGGTTGTAGAATGCACTCAGTTTTAAATTTTTGATAAGGTATAACAATAGTATTGGAATTATTGGTGTCATCTCTGCAATGTTATCAGAACTGAACTGGTCAACCCCCCGAATCAGGAACAGGTCAGAACCGGACCGAAACCAGAAAGAAAACCAGACCAAAAATATATAAAATATCCAAAATTTAAAGAAATATGTGTGTGTGCGCATGCACATCCATATAAATTGAAACCATACACAAATATGCAAAAATTTTCATTTATATAGCAAGAGTGCATATAACTAAAAAAACACTTAAGTGCTCCATAAATTTGCAATTTCGCATCTTTCTATAGCTGCGGTCATGGTCAGAACTTCATTTATAAAATCATCAGATATTCGAACTGGTGGAACTGGCCAGTCAGGTCATTTTGATCCCAAAACCAGTCCAACCGGTGGCCTGGAACCAGAGAAGGTTGGTTCGGTACCGAACCGGTTGGCTGTGTACAATGCAACCAAGAACCCTTTCAACGCAAATAATAATAATAATAATAATAATAATAATAATTTGAGTGGAGCAGTCTAATATTCAATCCGAGGGCCCTACTAATGTTGTGTAAATAATGGCAATGTTAAGAATTCAAGTAAAAGGATGAAAATGAAAAATAAAGGAGAATGTAGTTTTTATTGCTTCAGGATGTTTGAGAGTGGTTTCAACCTATATTTGGATTTCATTTGGCTAAAGTAGAATGTTAGATCCCTCTCAAATCCAAGTTCCAACAGGCATAACAGTTTTTAGGATTTCAGGATTGGGTGGATCACATCATTTTCTTCAGATTGTAACATTTTGTGTACAAGGGTATGGAACTAAACATTTAATCAAGAGCACCAAGCTGTCTATGTACCTTGATGTTAGTGGCATTTATTGTTGAACTCCTTTATCATGATGCTATTAAAAATGTACCGATCACTCAAACAAAATCTGGATTTAACATTTTGAGTTTTTTCTATCTTATTTTGATACTTAGAGGGTGATATTGTTGATGAGTATTATTTTAATACTTAGAGGGTGATATTGATGATGAGTATCACAATATAGACAATGCTTTTGATGATATGTAGGTATTTGTTGTAGATTTTTTTTTTTTTTTCATGCTAGAGGCCATCTAGTGCCTTTGTCAGCACATTGGCAACAGTTATGCACATTCTCCAAATGAACAAATGTGGCAAACATTGGAAATTGCTTACAAAACTCTGAGGCCTTGCTTGGTTTAATACATTTTGGGAAGTGTAACTTCGAATCCGACAACCACCTGCTTACCTTTCGAAGTAGCCTCCTATATCCGTATTGTTTCGAGTAGATAATATAGTTGGCAGGTGCATTTTGTCTTTCTTTCACATTCTTCTTGTAAAAGTGACTATTGACTTTTATTTCATTTGTGTTTTGCAGGGGGATATGTTGGCTGTAGCTGGAGGGGGTAGTGCCTCTGTGAAGCTGTGGGATACTACTTCATGGCGGACAGATGTTTCCCTTGAAGTTCCTAAAGGAGAGGGTACTAACACAAAATCATCAGAGAAAGCTGGAGGGAAATTTGTTCTAGCTGTTGCATGGAGTCGGGATGGAAGTCGTCTTGCATGCAGCACAATGGATGGGACAATAGCAATATTTGATGTGATGCGTGGCAAATTCCTGTACAATTTGGAGGGTCATTACATGCCAGTGAGATCCCTCGCTTTTTCTCCCACTGATTCTCGGATCTTATTCTCTGCTTCAGATGACAAGCATATTCATATGTATGATGTTGACAACAAGAGCCTTATCTGTGCTATGTCTGGGCATACAAGTTGGGTTCTGAGTATCGACGTCAGCCCAGATGGTTTAGCTGTTGCCACAGGATCCAGTGATAGAACAGTTAGGCTTTGGGACCTCTCTATGAGGGCATCTGTCCAAACAATGACCAATCATACTGATCAAGTATGGGGTGTGGCATTTCGTCCAACTGGGTCTTCCGGTTCTAGATCAGGCAGGCTTGCAAGTGTTTCTGATGATAAAAGCATATCATTGTATGACTTTACCTGAGATTTGGGTTAGTCTGCTTTCAGGGATTTTGTGTGATCTCAATGGCATTCTTTAGCACGTGTGAGATTTGTGCTTTCTGTCAAATTTACATAGTAGTTCTAATCCCCACTCTGAGGAGAATGGTTGATTGGTAAATTATTGTTTTGTGGAGTGAAGTCACAACCAACCTTTCCTAGGCTGCTTAAGTATCCAGAGTTTTAAGCCAATCAAAATCAGATGCGATTCTTTGAAGGAGATAAAACTATAATTTTACCCGTCCCATGGTGACTATATTGGAAATGTTGCTATCTTTTTCAAGTTTGCTTTCTTGATATTGGATATAAGGCATGGATATATATTTGGTTTTTAGGGTTTTGTTCAAATGGCCCGCGTATATAGTTCCAAGCAAGTACATCTGGATTTTGAAGATGGGATAATTACAGTTGGTTGTGTGATGTGAATGATTCTAACTTTGATTAGCGTTATCTATGTAAAATTATCTGGCAGTTTTGTTATATAATGATGGGTGGCAATTAATGGCACTCGAGGACAGCCTTTTATTGGCAACTATAACTGCATATTCTTCTTTATTATATGTTATGAGTACTTCCTGTAGAAACGGTATTGAAATGATTTTTTTAAAAATTCATGATTGTTAGGATTTTCTTGGTCAATTTAGGATTATAGTATGATTATGGTATGGTATAGAGACTGGGTTTAATGGAATTTTTCTGAAAAGTCTGACTGGGCTGGATATTCTCTTGTTTCAGATCATCTTTTAGTTAGTTGCCTATAAGTTTTCCGATATTAGATAGTTCCTTGTGTTTTTAATATTCAACTTTTCCAACATTAGGTCAGAAATGACGCTTTTAGAAAGCAGGTGCACAGAATATGTTTTGTCGGTAAAATATTTCCTATTCATAAAAATATTTTTTTGTCATTCGTTTGTGGCTGCTGTAGATTTGAGCTATCCAATTTTACATATTAATATTTTCAGATTCTTGAAATTGGGGTCCTGTAGATATGAGTTTAGATTGAAATCGTTTGTCTTGTGTAGCTTTCAACTGTTTTGACAGCAGCCATTTCTAAAGTTGGCAGCGGTTTTGCATCTACAGATCTCTATCATCGGTATGAATATATAATGACAAATGAATTTTAGTCATCAGTCAGGCATATTGCACCTATCTTCGGTATGAAAATATAATGAAAAATGAATTTTAGTTATCAGTCAGGCATATTACTGGTGCAAGGCATTTATAACGATAATGGAATGTTCTTCCCTGAAGACCCACTAAATCTGGAGGCAGTGTCTAAAGACATGCAGTTGTTTATCAATTATCAGTTCATAATTGGAAACGAAATTTTGGGAAAACATAGCCGTGATTCATTTCATTACAGTATTTTTTATTAATATAATTCCATTGTGAAACAAAGCAAAAAGATGATAACCAATGCATTGCATGTTACCATACCGTTTTCGAAGTATCTTTTGATTATGAATTTAGATGATAGAAGTCAAAGTTAGCTTCTAAACAAAAATCATTTTTGTTATATAAATTGGTAAAGTATGTGAAGTATCTCTTCTTTATGAATTAGAAGATGAAGTCAAGCTAGCTTTTAAATTAAAAAAAAAAAATTGTGATAACTTGGTAAGCTAATCAACTGTTTGTCTTAAAATACATTTATATTTCATCTTTCTGTCGTCTTTGGAAAATTTTGAATAATTTTTATTTTAATATTGTTTTATTTTGAATTTCTTAATTTATTGTTATTTTTATATTTAAAATAATAAAATTGTTATAACTAGTGGGAGATGCATATTTTTATATAGTAATAATATTTCCTTTGTAAAAAGAAGTTTTGCATCCTCCTTGAGGCCCTTTTTTGTTTTTTCCTGTCTACAAGATTATTGAATTGTTTTTAGCCAAAGCTTTCGTCACAAGCACTGTTATTGTTCAAAACCAGCCAGTTTCAAATATATACTTTGGAAGATGTGACAATTGAAATTTGAGAAAGTACTTTATAACATCATATAGTCTCTTTGTACTCTGGATTATTATTTGCAAACCTTTGGGGGAACTCGTAGAAAATGAGGTTTGAACCTGGAGATCAAAAACGCTTTTAAACTGTGAATTTTACTTGTCATTATATATAAATCAGATTTGGAATTTGCCTTAAAATTAATTTGGATAACAAGCTAAAACACAAATGTCCATCTAACAATGAAATTCTGCAAATTTTGGAAAAATTTGGATAACAAGCTAAAACACAACTGTCCATCTAACAATGAAATTCTGCTAATCTTGTAAATCTGTTGTTGGAGCATTTAAAATTTGCCTTTGAAAGTGCAGGTCCATGGTTAAAAAAGAAACCTAGAAGTTATCGATTATGATCCAAGTGCCTTGAATTCTGTGGGCTATGGAGTTGGAAAATCAATTATAATGCAGCAGTTTTGAAAAAACAAACACAAATCTAGAAATTATATATTATAATTGTAATGCCTTGAATTCTATGGATTATGAAGATGGAAAATTAATTATAAGGGAGTAGTTCATGATGTTAATTCATTTAAAAGTTCAAGCAAAATAAGAGACATAAAACAATTGAGATATATTGACCAAATAAGATGTCATTTATTCAACCCCCCGATTGGGTTGCGAAACATGGGTCCTTAGCTTCTTAGGGAGCCTAAGTTTGATGTTTACAGGTTTGCAATGCGGGGAACGCGAGAGGTATACCCAACAATTGCCTGTTTCAGTTTGAGGTTGGTGTATAAAGTCTGGTATGTTATAATGCTATCTCTTTACCCTGGGTTGGGGGCTGCTACTCGTGATAAGCCTATCATCTAGAGAGAAAAAGAAACACTGGTTAAATTAGTAGTTTTTGTGATTGGAAATATTGGCATTCTTGACTATGTAATGTCGATTTCTATTTTTTTTGGCAACATTCTTTCTCGCATGAGCATGTTGATATTTGGGCTCCTAGTTTTAAGCTTGCGTTGTCTGGGCAAGCCTTGTGGAGAGTAAGGGTTCTAGTAAATGATTAGGGCCTAGTCTATTGACTTGGGGCTTAAGGGTGCATGGGGCCACTGTTTTTATTTTGGTGGTACCTCCCACTCTTGGAGGGTTACTGTTTATATTTATATATGCTTGCTGGCTTGGGTGGTCGAATTCCAAAGGGACATAGTGTTGTCCGATGCTTCATTTATTTTTCTGGTCATACATTAAATTAATGCTTGTCTTTTGGGTGGTTCTTTGTACAAATCATATTCTAGGTCTGCCTACGTTGTATTCACTTCCGACCTCTGTACAATGGGCTAGTTTACGAGTGCGGGAAGGTGGAAGAAGGGTGAAGAAAGGGGGCCTGGCCTTGGCAGATATGGTGAAGTCTCAGCGTCACGGTGGAGCCTTGGGTTGAGGCGAAAGGGGCTACAGACACCAAGAAGGCAAAGGAAAATAAACTGGTTCATCTTTTGGTCAGACTGCATGACAGAGTACTGAGCGACAGAGTACTGAGCGACAGAGTACTGCGCGATAGAGCACTGTGGTAGAGTATTGCGCGACAGAGTAATATGCGATAGAGTACTGTGGCAAAGGACTGTGCGATGAAGGGGTCATAAAACGAACTATGAGATTCTTCAGGGCATAGTTTAGGCATACTGCAAAGGGACCCCGACGCAAGTGAAACAATTGATCACGTCCTAGGAGACAAAGTTGAATTTGAAAGGCGAGCTTGAACCGTCAGTGGGGGGATCTAATTACAGACCCTGGGTACACTCACGACCGTCTCACCTTGTTTAGATAGTCCGTCCATCTCTACTATTTAATGAAATGCATAGTGCCCAAAGCAATCGCTGCAACCACCAACACATCAGCACAAAGCGAGGCCGAGCTGGGTCTTCGAGACATTCAAAACAAGCTCCATCTTATTAAACTTCAGTTGTAGAATCATAACGCTCGCGTAGGCCGCATTGCGCTGCATATCCCATGTCTTCTGCAATCTGAATTGCCATGATCAAGTGCTAAAGATCCTGCTCTGGTGGAATCGTCAGATGATTAGTTGGTCGAAGTTATGTCTGTTAATTTTGGCTTAATTTTGGTTGTATATGTCAAGTAGCATTTATGTTTACAGTGTTATGCTTACTAGTTGGTTTCCAAACTATCAACCTTATAAGGTTTGGTTAAATATACTCAAACTATTTATGTTTTGGATGGATTATAATGTGATTGAGTGGTCAACATACTTGGTTTCCCATTGGGCAGGTTGAGGCCACCAAACGACTTCTATATTTGTAAATTGCCTATTTATAAATGAATGAATGAAATGTACTACTAAGCTTACAAAAAAAAAGATGTCATTTATTCAACAACTACGAACACCTTATCTTCACCAATGCTCAAGGATGAATTCATATGAACAAGTGAAAGTGATCTCTCCCTCGAAAAAAATATGCTCTCTCATACTCTAATTGAAAAGTGAGGCATGGAGATGAAAACTCGATCCATAAAAGGACTACTTGCCCTAGCCACCCTTCCAACCTTTGTAGAATAAGCTTGGAGGTGTACAAATAACATTGTCATTAATATAAGATTTAAAGGTAAATAGAAGTCAAAGAAAGACCTCATTAGAGCATTAAACAATTCTAAAAAGCTCATGCTAATAAACCAAAACCTCTAAGAATAACCCTTCACAACCTATGCACTTCAACAACTCTAGACATAAATTGGATGCTCCACCAAGAAGGAGCTCTAGCAGTAAAAAGCATTCTTAAACTGATGTGCTCCACAATTAGGCTAAGAATAACAATGTAAAAATGAAAAGTCTACAAAATGTCTTCTAATTAAAAAATAATTTCTACCACTTATGTGCTTCATTCCTAAAACAATATCAACACGTGTAAAATATTAACATGTATAAAATAGGAAAGTTTACGAAAGAGGTTATGTTCTAGCCAAACTATCCCATTATTTGGTAGAAATAATCTACCATTATTTGGTAGAAACAATGCAGGTCTTTAAAAGTTAGCAAAATCAAGCTCAAAAGGTGGATGCTCCTTTTCTTGGTCATACAACACAATGCATAAGAAACCAAGTCATATAGTAGTAGTAAATGAAAAATCCATTGGTACAAATAGTAGTAAATGGAGTCTCGATCACATTCCAAGCAAAAACCTCTAAAAATAGCATCTCGCGAAATGATTTTGGTCCTTGAAAATTTTAACTTCTTACAATGGCCCTAAATGTTTGACATTGTACCCCAAATTAGGTCCCCAATAGAATAATCAATGTGCTAAAAATAAATGTGAAAAATATAAAAAAAATAATGGTCTTGGAATCAATTGCAATTTCAACCATGAACCATTCCACACACCATGACTCCAAAAATGTGATCACAATACATGTTTTAATCCATCCATCTTTATCACCATTTATTTTTCCTTAATTGTTCAACTAGAACAATTGGCCCCATAAACTAAGACGCCATAATGAGTGATTTGCCTCTCTTGTTTGAAACCCCCTTGCTAATCCAAAAATAAGTCTTGATATTGAATGACTTAGCTTATTTATTCAAAAATTTAAGAATTTTATATGAGGCATTGTGTTAAGATATAGACCTAAATCTCGCAATGCTGGTTAGGTTATTTACTTTAGGAATAAGTGCAAGTATTCCTATTTTGAATTTTTTTAGTTCCTTTGAGCATGTAATGGAGGTCATGTTTAATGATGCTTAGTGGGGTTTCTAGAAGTGTAAAGAAAACCCATTCATCTCTAGTTCCTTATCTAGCTCAAGACCAAAAGAGCATTGTTTCTATCCTTCTTTATAAGAAGCTATGAGTATGTAATGGAGGTCATGTTTAATGATGCTTAGTGGGGTTTCTAGAAGTGTAAAGAAAACCCATTCATCTCTAGTTCCTTATCTAGCTCAAAACAAAAAGAGCATTGTTTCTATCCTTCTTTGTAAGAAGCTATTGTCCTCACCTTAATAAGGATGGACTACAACATATGTTGTATGGTCACATTTGAGGTTGAATCCCCTTGAATATGTTTTTAAAATGCATATTCATTTCATTAGGTAGCTCATCAAGCTTATACACCTTTTTGTCCATTTGTTAAATCTATCTCCTACACATGATTACGTGTTTGTCTAGCCCAAGCTCATATGGGAAAGAAATTTATGTTTTTTTTCACCTACTTTTAGTCATAGGCTCCTTGCTTTTATATGTTATAGTTCTTATTCTTTTTGGAATGCTTGATGCATCTTCCTTACCATTTTTCCCAAGGAACTCAATCGTTCTCTTTTGATTCTATTCCTAATTGGAGACTGATTAAATTTTGTTGAGCTTCTTCATGCTCTTTAGAAGGAGAGATGAATGAGGTTTTGGTCCATTCTTTTCACTTATGTTTGGTGGTTTGAAATCTTTATTCCCACACAAATGATGGTGAACCTTGAAGTAGATGCATCAATTCCTCAATTTTAATTTGCAAAGAAAATGAGTATTGTAACCAAGTCAAGACAAATTTAATTGAATGAGGGCATACATTTATTATGCTTAAAGCTCAAAAGGATGGGTTTGTAATAAGAGACTAGAGACATGGGAATGGAAGATGAGATATGATATTTCCATGCCAAAAAAAATGATTTGGATTAAAAATGTATCCAATCACTGAGTAATATGCCTTCGGCTCGTTTCATTGTTAGTTCGTGTATATTTCCCTTTCTTTGGTTTTGGATCACATAGATTCCAATCTATTATCAAGTCACTAACCATTCCCTCATTCTTTCCTTGTTAAATGTTCCTACTTTTTTGCTAGAGAAAAGGCCATGTTGAAATTGCCCACCACGATCCTATAAAGATGGGTAGATAGTCTCCAGTCAATGATAGCCATCACTCTTGTTTAATGAAACACATTTGTTAAATAGCTACATGTGTTGTCTCATGGATTTATTGGCAAGAAAACATTAAAATCTTAATGTTGTGGCACACATATTTACAATACATCAATCACATTTTGATTGATCCCAAAATGTGCAAATTCCTTAAGGGTATCCTCTTGCATTAAGGGTCTTTCCTTAACTACATTTCCATTGTTTTCAATTCATTTCCATCATCACATTTTATTTTAACTCTGTTCACTTAAAAAGAATGATATTTGGGTTTTTAGTAGGAATCATATCTTCCATTAGATCTTGTTTCTTTTTCTGCTCCACATTCTCTTACATTTTCAGGATAACATTTGCATTTTTCAATTGCTGTGATTTTGTTTCCACTACCAAAGGAATTTTATAGGGTTGGTTATGAACCAATATTTTTGTTTTTGTTCATTACTCTCTCTCTCTCTCTTGATTTTGCATTTAATTTTCTTGAGTTTTTTCTTCCTCTTCTTCTTGCTAAATGAAGCATTTCCTTCGAGTTTAGATACCATAGCAATGCTGACCTTTTTACAATAAAGTTACAAGAATCATTGATTCTATTATAAGATTTCAAAGTAGAGTTTCTTACAGAGGAAGGGGGATGTATTCTAGTGGGTTAAATTAGTGGGTGACAAAAGAAGGGTCAAGATGAATTATTATTTGTACTAGTGGGGGAAATCAACATAGGTGGTCAAGGCTACATTAGAATGTCTCTACTATATCTAGTGGGGATAAATCTATAGATCAATTTGAATCTTAAGGGGTTTTCCCCTTTAACGGATAGACTTTACTAGAGGTTCTTGCTTGGGTATAAAATGGTTGTTGAGTTGAAATTCAAAAGCCAATAGAATTTCAAGAAATTAGGTTAACAATAATCATTGAGTTGGAATTACACAAGTCAAAATAATGATCTGTTGTATTTGGTATGGCAATAATTAACTACATATAAACTTCACCTTGGTTAAGATTTTGATGAGATAACCTCAAAATATGATAAATATTCTTGAAGTACTAAATATATTTTTGAAACACTAAATATAGAGTTATTCCATAATATTATAACGTCTTATGCTTTTGGAAATAAATCTCACATTTATTCAAATAATAATGAAGTCACTTAAGATTAAGATATGATATATACTATTTATATATATATATATATATATAAGCAATCACACCATAATTTCAACTAATAACCATGAAAATAAAGTAGATATCACAATGGGTGTGAGAGAGATATGTGAGTGATAAGTGTGTATGTAAAATAAAAAAGTTAGCCTTTCATGCAAATACTTGCTTAAATTATGCTGGGTGGTAACTAATTGTAAATATGTTATTTGTGTGAGTATGAACTATTTTCATGGATTTTAATTTTAGGTGGTTTTGTTGATTTCCTTTCTTCTAATTGAAAATTTAAATTTCTTTCATGTTTTTACATAGTATTATAAATATGTCAAGAATTATGAAGACTGACCATAGCTACATTCTTTAACACTTGTAACTATTGAATTGTAATATATAATATAATATAACACTTGGATATGGAACCAACAATCGATATTTGACATTATAATGAGATCTGTTACTGGCCTAGTATAATAAAATTCATTAAATACAACTAATGAGTTATAATATATAATATACTCTATTACATAATATATAATATAACTTGTTAGTTATCCATTATGTAATATGTTTGTGTGTGTGCACATGGGTTCCAGAGGAATAAACATTTGGGTTGTTCTTGTACTTGCATGACACAAGGTTGATTCCTATAGCTACCACTATAACGTCTAGATGTATGTGGTCCACCCCCTAAGATGACACACGTGTTTGATAACCGAAGGATTTGAACAAGACTTCATAACTCACATAACACTTCATAACAAGCGCTTTAAAAGTGAGTTATCTATAGTGGACTATGTAATATAAATTATCATATTATATAATATCTAACAATTAACAATTAACCATCACCAACTATACTCTATGTAATAGTTAATCAATTATATTTTAGATGTATTATCTAAATATTTACGAGTATATATTATTATTATTTTGATTTTTTTACTATTTATATAATTATTTATTTAATTATAATTATATTTTTTGTGCTTAAATTTATTATTAAGTATATAAAAAGGATTAACACTTAAAGGAAGATGTTGATAATCTAAAGGTTGCATGTGGGTCCATTCATAAAGGGTAATATTCATAGCATCTAGTAGACCTTTCTGAAGATTTACCATGACAAAAGTTTCTAGCACTAGAAAACACACTAAATTTTGGTTGAAGTTTGTCTATACACACCCTTTGTCATTTCTTATAGATTCCAAGGATTCATCATTCTAGTAGTGTAAATATAGGCAAGAAAGGAAAACCCATATGGAACTACTAAAAATACATCTAATTCTAGATCAAAGTATAGAGACCATTAGTTCAAATGAATTCCATGAGGGCCCGTTCAATATGTTTCACTTCTCAAGATTAAATCCCTATATTATTTTAGTTCAAACAAAAGGTGATGTATCCTTTAGCATAGAAAAGTAAGACAACTTACATTTGGTTAGTGTCATCAATTTATTTTGTATTCAAAAGTCCACTACTTTAGGTAAGGGCCATTACTGAGTAAGTTTCCTTATTAGAGCCCATTTTGTTAGAACTAGAGTTATAAGACATGGAACAAAGGGTGGCATTTAAACCTCTAGAATTGAGTTCAATTTCTTTACAAACCTTGATTTTGTTTATTTTTGATTCATCATCTACTTGCAAGATGATAATATTGAGTTCTTGAAGGCTATTGCTGTAGTAGAGGGGGGAGAAGAGGGGCTAGAGGAGGTTCCCCCATTTAAATCCACAACCATGAGGATCGAGAGGTGTATTGAAATTTTTTGACAAAAGTAATCTTGCCAATGAATATGGCGATTTTAAACATTATAACACTTGTTGAATCCCATGTTAGACCTTGAAGAGGCACTGACTAAAAATGTCATTTTCCATGGAAAAATGCAAGTGCTTAAAGATAGGAATAATTTGTATATCAATAGCTAAAAGTATTGTAAAAAATAGTGGTGCATAATGGGGGAATGCTTATTATCCAATAGTAAGATGATCTAAACACATTTTTTCTATTTGGTTTTCTATATATATATATATTCACATGGAAAATACCTTTATATTCTATATCAGGAATATACATGTTCTAGTCCTGCTGACGGTGCTGGACCTGCCAACATTCAGGGGATCTCCCCAGTATGGAGTCCCAACTAGACCTCACACTGTTTGGTGTAGGAGTCCCATCTGGTACGATGGCCCGATTTCCATTATCTTAGAGATTTGCCTTATCTCTTGCTATTCATCACATGAGAGTGTTATGAGTGTATCTTCAAAAAGTGAGGTGAGTATGCTTGGTGAGCGTGTAATGTAACTTGTGTCCAGATTCTCTTATTGTAAAGGGAGAGAGTAAAGTGAGCCTCTAGATGAGAGGTAATAGTGCCACCCAGGGAGAGACACACACGAACCTGAAAGGGTTTGTCCAACATCCAGCGGAGGAGTCCACAATGGATGCGACAATCATTAAAAACCGAAGTGAAAAAAAACATGTACACCATCCAACGGAGTAGTTCACATGGAGATGACGATTACTATAATCAGTAAACAATAATGGTATGTATAATGTCCTGTAGAATAGTCCACAAGGACGAGACAACAATGATAAACAATATAACACATCTTCAACAATGTAAGCACTAAAACAACCGAAGTAGTTCAACTTTAGTATAGATTAAGAAAACATGCATTGCAAATGTTTAAAGAGTAGTCTTACAAACATCTACAAAACATGTGTGAAAATGTGCTAGCCTTAACAGGCTTCTGAATTAAGCAAAATTCCCAAGACACATATGTACACCATACATCACTAGTTCCAATAGTGGGACATTGGAGCCACTCCTCGCTCTTCAAAGAACATACTGCAGACTCTCAAGGCTATGTGGGAGGAGCCAAGGTGAAAAGTCCTTGCTCATACACTGGAAGGGGTATATATAGCCAAGGGTGATGCTTGACCCTTGTGACTCTTGGACTACCCTCATGACCATTCAACTTCCCATGAATTTTCAACTGACATGAATCTTCAACTTCTTGTGTGCGTCCATTGGAAATTCACTTTACATTACATTTAGTTACAATGGATATGGCCCATAATGGTGATTTGGCCAAGACAACTCATGACACAACTCCACATGAAATTGTTGACATGTACTAGCTGACTGTGGTGTCCATGTCAGGTTTCTACGTTGTTGGGTGATGAATGTACTCTTGGTGTTCTTTGTCTTCTCCTCCTCATGACTTAGTGTTGCGGGGTCTTCGATGGTCTTGGTCTTGCATGATGGTTCAATGCATGTGTTCCTTTCGCTTGTTTCTTGATATGTTTGGTATGTCCGTTTAGCTGCAAGCAAGTTTTCTAGCATGTGCGCTCCTTTTTCATCAATTCATCATCTCACCATAATCTATCAGTGTACCTATTTCTGCAATTCACTCATGATGAGATGACATCAAATCCAAAACCTCCTAGTCTAGCATGATGCATTGTTCTCGTGTTTCAGGTCTGAGACAGATGACAGACTGGGAAGAGGGCCCAACAACTGCATAATGCGTAGTTCCAGGTGATAGGGAGGGTGGACAAGTCACCAAGGCAACACATAGCACAACTCAGGTTGGGATGAGGAACTCTAAGAGCACAACCTTCACTATCGGGAAAAAATGTGCAGTGACCACTGGGAGGCAGGATTATGTAGTGAAGGACACTAGAAGCAGCTGCAAGGTGGGACCTTGAGGGGAAATTCTACGTAGTTCCTGGAGGGAAGACAAGACAGGGTTTCAGGGGACCTGCTGGGCAGTTTTGCGCAATTTCTGAGAGCAGTGCAAGACAGGCAGCAGAGGGCCAATTGGGCATGTCTGCGCAGTTTTAGAGAGCAGTGCAGATCCAGGTCCCGGTGCAGTGCATGGTTCCAAAATACAATAAGGAGGCTTGATGAATGTGCTTGAGAAATGCACAATTTAGTTTGGACATGGAGGCAATTTGCTATGTAGTTATGGGAGGAAAACAGGCTGATCACCTCCAGGATTGTGCAATGCAACTGACCCAGAGGACAACTCAAGCACTGCGTAGTTTTGGGAAGCAAAGAAGGGCCACTGAGGGCTTAGACTGCATAATGCAACTCCGTCATGGTCCGGTGGAAGAGGGTTGTCCGATCGGACATATTTTTCAGAAAATGGCTAAGTGCGGGAGGCAAGTGAACTTTTGTACTCTTGACATTGAGATCAAACACTTAGCATACTCCGAAAACATGACAACCCTAACCACCAGGACAACGTAGAAATGCATTACCCTTTGTGGGACTATCTAGAGGTGAAAGAGACAAGTGCGACACTTGGGGTAGACCTTTGGACGACCGTGAAGACACCTACATGAAAGTGCTTAAAACTTTGTGTGTGTGTACGACATATGTTCTCATAGTGGAGACAACCCAAACACACAAAGACAAACCTTCAAAATCACCAGAACAAGATCGTGAGCATGACAAAGCAATCAATATGCTAAAAGATGACCGCTGTTCAAATAAGCAAAAGGGTGAAAATAATTCACAAGAGCTCATGGGGTGAGCTCGAGTGTTTGCAACCATCAAAGGAAAAAACCAAGGAAGGCTCCAAAATTTGGATGCAAGCCAAAATGTTGGAGGGTGTTGCAGCCGCTACAACACTTGGCGACACACTGGATGAATATCATCTTCTCTATTTTGGTTCATTTTTAGCACAGGGCCTTAGCCTTTCAGAGAGTTTTGATTCGTTGTGAAAATCACTTCGACTTCCCCACTTTCCCCAAGGACAAACATGGTTCACGTTGTACCAACTCAATTGAACACAACACAAGATTCAACGACATCACAATGTTTAAAATCAGGAAGGATAATTTGGCTCGTGAGCTTAAGATTTTCAGAGTATAGCTTTTCATCTCTGGTGTTGCTCCGCTACCAGCAGGCCTGGAAAATACCTTGGGGGAGTCACGCAGGAACACAAACATTGCTCCACTTCCGACGAGCCTGGACAGTACCCTGGTGGAGTTGCTTGCTTCACCTCTCTGCACGGGAAGCCTTTCTCTTCTTTTACCTTTGCTATTTTTGAAAGAGGAATGTGCATAGGCACTTATTTATTTTTGGAGGGGAAGATGGATCCCGACTTATTGAGAGAAGAAGAGGTTTTTCCATCAGAGAAGCATGTAAATACCTTTGATTCAGGTTTTATCGTTTAGATTTTCTGCTTCTCCGTTTCTACTAGTTGGATAAGCTTGAACACACAAGAACAAAAAATTGAGTATAGGCATGAGGTTTCCTAGAATGGACACAGGTTCATGGTTCGACTAAAAATTTCCTTATAGACGAATCGTATTTTCAGTCAAGGCTTCATCGGGCAAAATTTACAACCAAGCACAAAGAAGATGGACACAGGACTAGCCAAGCGCTGTAATGTGACAAGACTCTTTGAACTTCAACCACATACCCATTTAGAAGCCAGAACGCAATGCATGACAACAATTATTTACAATACAAAGAAACATAACAAAAAATCAAAGAAAAACAACAAAGAAAAGAACAATACAATAAATCAAAGCAAATAGCATAACAAGCAATGAAAGGACTATGTACATAGTGAGGGGCGCAACCCCAGATCATTGAAAATAACATTTTAAATCTTTTCCATTGACATGGAGAGTGTCAATATTCTTGTCAAGTTATTGTAGACGATACGTGTGTTGGCCAAGCTTCTCATGAACAGTGAATGGTCCAATCCACAAGGAATAAAACTTTGTGTGTTTTCCTTTGTCTTCATGGGGTTTATCCCACTTCAAGGCTAAGTCATCCACACTAAAGCTGGTACTCCTTGCAGAATTTCTATCAAACCATCTCTTGATACGGTTCTGGTGAATTGTAAAATTTTATTTTGCTTTCATCCTTTCTTCCTATAACTTGTGCAATGTGTCCATCCTACACTGAGCTAATAGACATGGCTTGCCTTGGGATTCTTGGGACAACTGAAGAGCATGCAGGTAGATGTTCTGCGGGAGGATGGATTCTTTTCCATATACCAGGAAGTAGGGGGAGGTATTCAGAGAGGGTTTAGATGTGACTCGGTCAACCCATAGAGCATTCACTAGAGCGAGTTCCAGTTTTTCTATTTAGAGTAAATGGTATTTTTTATGACGCGGATGAGGTTCTTGTTCATTGACTCAACAAGACCATTTCCCCGTGGGTAGTAGTTAGTAGAATTTTTTAACACAATACCATTTTGCAATCAAAAGTCATAAATATTTAACGAAGAAAAGTACGTTTCATTGTAAAAAACAAGTGATATAGGAATGCCAAACCTGGAGATGATTTTCTATTCTAGGAAGTTGATGACTTCTTGGTCATTCACTTATTTCAGCGGAACTGCTTTTTTCCACCACATAAAGTAATATGTAGTAGTTAAGACGTAGTGGTGCTACTTTGATGAATGTGGAAAAATCTCCCCAATGATGTCCAAGCCCTACTGTTGAAATGGTTCGTCCACTGCAATAGGTTGCAAAGGGGCTACTGACCTTCGGTTTCAGCTGACACATCTTTAATGGACTCGACACTTGCGAGCATAGGCATGTGCATCTTTGAATAATGTAGGCTAGTATAAACCAACCCGCATGACCTTGTGCGTTGTTGTGATACTCACGAAGTGACCCCCGATTGGTCCATCTTGGAGATCATGAAACACCCTTTCTGAATCCTGTGCCTCAACGCACCTGAGGAAAACGTCGTTGTAGTGCTTTCTGTAAAGCACTCCACACACCAACTGGTAAGATAGAGTTTTGAGTCAAGGTGCCCTTTTATTTTGCATAGAGAAGTGAGAGGGCATGATTCCATGCTTAAGGTACTAGCGGACGTCTGCATAACAAGAGTTTTTGTGCGAAGTGGGGGGGGGGGGTTGCTCAACATTATACGTTTCAATTTCTTTCTCCCAACCGATAAGATGTTCTTCTTCCTCTTATACATGTACTGCTTCCATTGCTATTATGCAAAGACCATGACCCTTGATGGTGTGAACTAGCTTGATTTAAATATCCTATTCTTGCAGTCCTATCATCCAGTTCAACCTTCTTTTACCTAGCTCTTACTGAATAAGCAATTATCTGACTACTGGTTGCGACACAAAGAAAATGCAATGATTTTTTAAGAGGTAGGGTTTGTAGTGTTTAACTACCTTGTATAATGTGTATGCTTGTTTGTTCACGACGGATAGTTTAATTTAGGTCCTTGCAAGCTCACACTTATGAAAGAGATAGGTCGTTCATTGCTCATCTCTTCCTTTTGAGTGAGCACAACATTGAGTGAAGTGTCGGAAGCAAAAGTGTAGAGAAAGAAATCCTTGCTGATTTTGGGCTGTATAGTGAAGGTGCCTCTACTAAATCTTGCTTAATCCAGGCGAACACTTCCTTTTCCTTTTTCCCCCAATTGTACATTGTGTCCTTCTTGATCATCTCTTGGATGGGTTTGACAATCTACACATAATCAGAGATGAAATTTCTGAGGAAGTTCATCTTCCCCAGGAAGGACTGCATAGATTTCTTGTTCACGAGGTAAGGTATCTGTGTAATGGGCTAAACTATGTCTAGATATACCTTGATCCCACTCTTGAAAATGATGTTCCCAAGGAGGTTACCTTTAGACACTACGAAGACACTCTTCTTGGGATTCAAGGATATCCTGTACTTCAGACATCGCTCAAATATTTTCTTCAGATGGCGTAGGTGGTCTGACTGATGTCTAGAGAAGATTGTCACATCATCGAGGTATCCCACTACTCTATGTCTGATGAGGCCACAGAAAGTGATGTCCATTGCATGCTAAAATGTAGTGCTTGCATTTACCAACTCAAATGAAATTCTACAGTAAGCGAACGTACCCCACTTGGTACAAAATGTTGTCTTAAGTCTATCAGGCTCTGCTACCAGAACCTGATTATATCATTAGAAACCATTAAGCAGAGAAAACATATAAGCTCCAGATATTGTTTGCAATATATGCTCCATATACGACACTGGGTAGTTATCCTTGTTCGAGGCACAATTAAGATTTCAAAAATCAACGCACAGGCGGATCTCCCAGACTTCTTTCTAACAGGGACTAGATTTGAAACCCACATGGAATGAAGAACCTTGTAGATGATCCAAGCATCCAACAACTTAGTCAATTTTTTTTTTTTTGTATGAGGGGCTCAAGTGATGGATGCACGTTCCTTAGCTTTTGCTGAAAAGGATTTGCCCCTTCCTTGATTGGAATGAAGTGCTAGATTATTCGCGTGTCATATGATTTCAAGTCATTGTATGTCCACACGAACACATCACGGTATTGTCTGAACAGGAGAACAAAAGCTTGTCACTCTTGTGTGAAACATGTACTGAGATTCATAATCTTTGGATCTTTTTCTATTTCAAGATTAATCTGTTCGTGCAACATTGTGGACATTGTGGAACTGTGGGTTTTGACATTCAGGGGTCTCCAAAAGTGGTTCTGCAAGTCATACAACTTCTCAAATGATACCACACCCTTGGGGACGAGGTTTCATTTGCTGTCATCAGTTGAGTCTTGCAGAGACTGCTCATGCTCGTCTTCGTCTATCGATGTGTCCTTGAAGAAGTCAGTGTTAACCATGAAAAGCAGTATCTGTTGGTCATCATAAAATAAATGTAAATTAGTGATGTTATCTGGGACATATGGTTTATACAAAATTTCAACATAAAATCTATCCCTTAACAGTGTCATCCTAGCAGCTGCATTCGCCAGAGCATCTGTAACTGCGTTACACATTCTTGGTACAAAAATAATATTTAAAGCTTGGAAGTTAGAGATGAGTTGCCATACCCCTTGTTGACAACTCTTAAGACAGGGTGACACACAATGTATAGTATCACGTACTTGACGCACCACGATCTCTGAATCACCTACCACTTTTAGCACAACAATGTTGAGGTTGATGGATTTCTGTACGCCCAAGACGAGTGCTTCATACTCGACGGTGTTGTTCGTGCACTTGAACTACAAGTGGCTAGATACTAAGTGTTTCTCTGTAGTGCGTCTGTTAAGACACAACCGGATCCAAAGCCCTCCTTCGTCTTGGATCCATCAAAGTACAAGGTCCACATATCATCTTTCAAGGACCGCTTGCCACACTAGTACTACTATCACTATTGCTATTAATGTTACAATCTACTATACAAGTTTCATTTTCGCCAGTTGGCAAAGGAAGGAGAGCCAATTGTGCGTCTAGTGGGGTGGGAGCTAGTTGTGCAAGATAACACCCCAACTATGTTTCGAGAAAGAAATTTCCGAACATGAGTTTTGCAAAAGCCAATGGTTCATTTTCAACATTCACAGGAGTCATGTTGTGCTTCACGTATCTTTTTGACAAAACATGGACCTGGTTGTTCCTACCCTTGTACAAAAGCCATAAGTTTGACAAGTAAGTAGCAAAGTATCCTTGCAAATTTCTAGACCAGTCTCTGCTGAGCAATAAGCCGTATGCTTCCGAGATGCACACAATCACAATGTTGATGCATTGATGAACTTGTCTGTCGGACGATAACCGTATGATCACATTCTTGAGTTCACTAGTGGCTGGTACATGCATTTTGTCTAAAGGGATGATATGCACAGTTGTGATGCTCCATTGAGCATTGATCTTCTTAGCATTTGAGAGTGGCATGAAATTTACTGATGTGCCAGAATCAACCAAACAATTGTAAACATTGAAGTTGAATATTTCAATTAACAACAAGAATGGTGGGCAAAGTGAGTTCGCTTCCTCCATATGAAGCATGTTGAGCATAGATGTGAGTGAGTTGGGAGACTTACTCGATCCCTTGCTCGAAGAGGTAACATTGTCTGTGGAAGTTTTCCCCAACACGTGCAGAAGAATGTGCCACTAATCTGTGATCTTGGTTAACTCATACAAAGATAAGTTTGCACGGGTCTTTTTCATGTCTTCGACAATGTTGTAGTCCAGAGCGAGAAGACTCACCAAGATGTCCGTGGTTAGACTTGTGTTTGTGTTGTCTGGTGGGGTGCTCTTGTCTTTGCTTCTCACATGTGTACTTTTTGTTGTAGCTGTCTTCCTGGACTTTCTTTGAGTTTTATGTGTTGATTTGACTAGTGGATCAACTGCTCTAAGCATTTGTTGTCTGAATTTTTCTTTCAGTATCTCAAACATAGTGGGGGTCCCTTGACTTCTCAAGTTTTATCGATTGTTTTTCTTTGGTACCGGGTGACTGCTCAAAGGATCCTTCTTGGTGGTCGTCTTCTGGAAATGCTGGCACATTGATAGATGCCTAGTACTTGGAGCTTCATCAGATGCAATCTATTCTTCTTCATCTTCATCCTCATGCTCAACTTGCTCACTGGCCATGAATTGATCAGACAACTATGTAACTGGGGTGCTCATTCCTTGGTTCCATCCTAGGCAAGTCCCGTTTGAATGTCATTTTCTATGGAGCTTGTAGTAATGATTTTTTGCGATCTAATCCAAGATGAGCACAAGGTTAGAGCTTTGCGCAAATTTGGTTGGGTGGCTACTGCATCTCCCTGAAGTCATGTTTTTCTTCTGCGCGAACCTGGGAGGCCTGCTACTTACAGTTGTCTCACTCGTCTGTTGTTTGAGTTTGAAAAATTTGGTTGTCAAGGACTTGATGAGATGAGTAAGGCTCTCAATTTCACTTGCTTCATTTTCCTTTTCCTTACTCACAATAGTTTGAGACCTCTTGCCCATGTCTTTGGAGTCCTTAGCTGATTCGTCATTAGCAATGACTCCAATCTCGCACATGTCTTTCTCTACAACAATTTCCTCCTGGAAATTTTCCAATAGTGTTGGTCTCACAGCTTGCTTGACGAATTGCACAATATTAGTTAGCAGTATAGACGTGTAGTTGGGTTTGACAATCTACGCATAATCAGAGATGAAATTTCTGAGAAAGTTCATCTTCCCCAGGAAGGATTGCATATCTATATTGTTCACGAGGTAAGGTATCTGCGTGATGGGCGAAACTATGTCCAAATATACCTTGATCCCACTCTTGGAAATGATGTGCCCAACGAGATTACCCTCAGATACTGTGAAGACACTCTTCTTGGGATTCAAGGATATCCCGTACTTCAGACATCACTCAAATATTTTCTTCAGATGGCGTAGGTGGTATGACCACTGTCTAGAGATGATTGTCACATTGTTGAGGTATACCACTACTCTCTGTCTGATGAGGCCACAAAAAGTGATGTCCATTGCATGCTGAAATGTAGTTCTTTCATTTAACAACTCAAATGAAATTCTACGGTAAGCGAATGTACCCCACTTGGTACAAAATGTTGTCTTAAGTTTGTTAGGCTTTGCTACTAGAACCTGGTTATATCCTTAGAAACCATCAAGCAAAGAAAACATCTCTTCTTTAGATAATATTTGCAATATATGCTCCATAGATGACACTGGGTGGTTATCCTTGTTCAAGGCATGGTTAAGATTTCAAAAATCAACGCACAAGTGGATCTCCCTAGACTTATTTCTAATAGGGACTAGATTTGAAACCCAAGTGGAATGATGAACCTTGTAGATGCCAAGCATCCAACAACTTAGTCAATTCTTTCAGTATGAGGGGCTCAAGTGATGGATACACGTTCCTTAGCTTTTGCTGAAAAGGATTTGCCCCTTCTTGATTGGCATGATGTGTTGGATTATTCACGTATCATATGTTTTCAAGTCGTCATACATCCATGCGAACACATCACAATATTGTTTAAACAGGCGGACAAAAGCTCAGTAATGATTTTTTGTGATCTAATCCAATCTGAGCACAAGGTTAGAGCTCTGCACAAATTTGGCTAGGTGGCTATGCTGCTGCATGAAGTCATGTTTTTCTTTTGCGTGGTCCTGGGAGGCCTACTTCTCACAGTTGTCTTGCTCGTCTGTTGTTTGAGTTCAGAAACTTTGGTTTTCAAGGACTTAATGAGATGAGTATGGCTCTCAATTTCACTTGCTTCATTTTCCTTTGCCTTACTCACAGTGGTCTGAGACCTCTTGCTTGTGTCTTTGGAGTCCTTAGTTGATTCTTCATTAACAATGACTCCAATAGCGCGCATGTTTTTCTCCACAAAAATTTCCTCTTGGAGATTTCCAATAGTGTTGGTTTCACAGGTCGCTTGATGAACTGCACAATATTAGTTAGTAGTATAGACATGTAGTAGTCAATAGTGATGGAGTCGTGAGGTTTGGTGTCCGCTGTGAACTTGTTCAAGATGTGGTTAAACCTTTGGTTGAAATCTTTAACTTTTTCTTTCTGCTCCATCTTGAGACTACCCAACTCCTTTAGCAAAATGCCAGGCTTTTGTCTTCTACAAACTTCTCAAGGAAAATTGTCTTGAACACCTCCTAGTTCTGAATGGAGTTCATAGGAAGGCCGTGGTACCATACAACTTCTCTGGCATCCAATATACATGGAAAAAATCTACATGCAACTCCATCATAACATACCTTGAGTGTTTGTAGATGTAGGTAGAACGTGTCTAAGTGATCTTTTGCCTTCATTATCTTGTTAGGGTCATACTTCGTTAACAACTTATTTGCATGTCTTGGCATCTTGTGCAAGACACCACAGAGTTCCAATGTGCCTTGGGTCATCCATTTTAGATTTTTCTCTGCCATTTTGTCATCTTCTTCTTCCTCCTCCCCTTCTTTGGAATCTGATGGTTCTTCCTCCAAATTTGTTGGTTCGTCTTCGCTTCAACCTCCTCCACTGCCTTCCCGTCCACCTCCTACACCAGAACTTGAGCCCAAGAGTAAGAGGTTGTCTTCTTCTTTGTTTAGAAAAAATGGAGGTTCCTCTTCTTTTTCCACAGCTTCTGCCATCTCTTCAAGAGTGGCGAAGATTGATTATTCCACAGATAAGACTACCAGTCCTGTGGGAGTAGTCTTTTGCTTCCTATGCAAATATGGAAGAGAGTACACTATTGGAATCGGTCAAACAAATTTAGCTAATTGACTGGTGATGGGACAAACAATGTGGATATGCTGATACAAAATTTCCCGTTTGGTTCTGGGAGGTGAGAAATGACCAACTTTAGAGCTGCGTGTAGGGGAGAGGGAGTGTGTTTTACTGCCTTGACTAGATGATGGATGAGTGGGGTTGGTAGGACATTCAACCATAAACTGCTGGAGGCCCTTCTTCTAGTGCCAAAAATGTTGACAGTGCTCAACCCACCAACATTCAAGGGATCTCCCCTATATGAAGTCCCAACTAGACCTCACACCGTTTGGTGTAGGAGTCCTATCCAGTAGGATGGTCCAGTTGCCATTATCTTAGAGATTTTCCTTATCTCTTTTTGTTCAACACATGAGAGTGTTATGCTTGTATCTTCAAAAAGAGAAGTGAGTGTGCCTGGTGACTACGTAATGTAACTTGTGTTTTGGTTCTCTTACTATAAAGGGAGAGAGTAAAGTGAGCCTCTAGATGAGAGGTAATAGTACCACTCAAGGAGAGACACATGTGAACCAAAAAGGGTCTGTCCAACATCGAACGGAGTAGTCCACAGTGGATGCAGCAATTGTTAAAACCAAAGTGCAAAAGAAAACATGTACACCATACAACAAAGTAGTCCACATGGATATGAAAATTTCTATAACCAGTAAACAAGAATGGTCTGTTTAATTTCCTGTGGAATAGTCCACAAGGATGAGACAACAATGATAAACAATACATCACATCTTCAATAATGTAAGTACTAAAACAACTGAAGTAGTTCAACAATCTTAGTACAGGTTAAGCAAACATGCATTACAAATGTTTAAAGATTAGTCTTACAAACATATACAAAGCATGTGTGAAAACGTTCTATCCTTAACAAGCTCCTGAATTAAGAAAAATTCCCAAGACACATCTGTACAACATACATCACTAGTCCCTGTAGTGGGACATTGGAGCCACTCGTTCCTCAAAGAACAAACTGTAGAATCTCAAGTCTATGTCGAAGGAGCCAAGGTGAAAAGTCCTTTCTCATACAATAGGAGGGGTATATATAGCCAAGGGTGATGCTTTACCCTTGTGACTCTTGGACTACACTCATGAACGTTCAACTTCCCATGACTCTTCAACTTCTTGTGTGCATCCATTGGACTTACATTTTACATTACGTTCATTTACAACGGATATGGCCCATAGTAGTGATGTGACCAAGACAACTCATGACACAACTCGACATGACACCGCGGACTTGTATTGGATGACTATGGTGTCCATGTTAAGTTGTTGCGCTTCTGAGTGATGGATGTACTCTTGGTGTACTTTGTTTTCTCCTCTGCATGAATTAGTGTTGCGGGGTCTTCGATGGTATTGGTCTTGCATGATGGTTCAATGCATGTGTTCCTTTTGTTTGTTGCTTGATATGTTTGGTACGTCTGTCTAGCTGCAAGAAAGTATTCTAGCATGTGTGCTCCTTATTCATTCCATTCGTCGTCTCACCATGATGTAGATGTGTAACTATTGGTACTATTTTATTGCCATCCTTTTCTTCTAAAAAATCCATCATTTATCTATCATTTTATTCCATAAACCCCTCATAGTCCATTGAAATTGATTAATGAAGCATTATAAATTGTTATTTTACATTAAATTTAATTTGTGGATTTTTATGTTAAAAATTGGAAATTTTCAACGAAATTACGGGATGTCATGACTTCCTGTAATTGGTTTATGTTGTGACACGTGGCATGACAGAAAAATCAAAACAGAGGATAAGGACGTGATCTAGGATGTACATACATGGTGGAAGATCTATTTAGCATCGAATCTGGAGCTCCTGGATACAAAATGTTGGTCAAACCCAACCCTTTTGGTTGTAAAAGCAGCAAAAAGCTAAAGTTACCTAAACTAATTTCGTTTTGTTTTAGAAATCAGTTAGGATTAGAAAAAAACAAAAATAGCCTTTTTGATTGTAAAAGCAGAAACATCTGAAGCGATAATGTATGTACATTTGATTGTAAAGTTTAAGGAATGCTAGGGAAGAAAGGATATAGAGGTGAGCAAATGGAAGACTGCATGTTGTATTCCAGAACTCTGCTTTGCATGTAATTAATTTCCAGAACTTAATCACATGCATCATTTCATCAATTCTAGTGTTTATCTGTTAACGTTTTCATCATCTGAATTTTTCTAAGTGTGCCATCAACGCGTGGAAGGGCCCTACGTGAAGATTGGTATACTTTCGTTTCATTTTCGTGGTCATTAGCCTTCAGATCTGAATAGCGTTTGATGTTATTTCATTGCTTGTGAGTTGATCAGTTTGATTAGAAGTACTTGCGATTGTCTTCTTATGATTCATGGTGATAGATTGAAAATTCAATTGTCAAATTATTGAATCAGACCTTGTAAAAGGATTAATTGAACATTGAATTTCACAGTATTTCTATGGACTCCGTTTTCATGCTTTTGAGTTTTAGTATGCTTAAAAGAGTTTTTGGTTTGCATTAATTTGATTTCTAGTATGCTTAGTGTGTTAGCTGGAAAGAGTTTTTTGTGAACTATATCATTGTAAGAGGATTGAGGACTCAGACTAGTAACACTTTGTTTTAGAACAACTAATTAAATTAGAGGATATAGGTGTTTAAATTGTGAAAGGAAACATATTCCAATCTCTTGTAAAAGAGTGTTGTAGCCTGTCACAGTAGACACTTATTTAGGTATATGAGATCCTTTTAGGTCTATAAATTTTAGACACGTGCCTCTAAGTTTACCTACCTGGTTGACATTAAATTTAGTCTAATCTAAACCCCTGGATTGGTCACTACAATACCTATCCCTGCAATTCACTCATGACATGATGACATCAAATCCAAAGCTTCCTAGTCAAGCATGAAGCATTGTTCTCATGTTCTAGGCCCCAGACAGACGACAAACTGGGAAGAGGGTCCAACAACTACACAATGCACATTTCCAGGTGACAGGGAGGGAGGAAAAGTTATTGAGGTAATGTAGAGCGCAACTCAGGCTGGGATGAGGAACTCCGGGAGAAAAAACTTCACCATCGGGAAAAACTGCATAGTGACCACTAGGAGGCAGGATTGCACAGTGAAGGACATACGTGGCAACTGCAAGGTGGGACCCTGGGGGAACTTCTGTGCATTTCCTGGAGGGAAGATGGCTGTAAGAGACCTGTTGGGTAGTTATGCACAATTTATGAGAGCAGTGTAGGACAAGCAACAGAGGGCCAACTAGGCATGTCTACACAGTTTTGGAGAGCTGTGAAGACCAAGGTCCTAGTGCAGTGCAGGGTTCCAACATACAAGAAGGAGTCTTGATGACTGTGCTGTAGAAATGCGCACATCAGTTTGGACATGGAGGCAATTTTTTGCATAGTTTTGGGAGGCAGACATACTACTCACCTCCAATATTTGCACAATGCAACTGACCTAGAGGACAACCTCAAGCACTGCGCATTTTCAGGAAAGAAAGCAGGGTCACTGAGGGTTGAGACTGCACAATGCAACTCAGTCGGGGTCTAGTGGAAGAGGGTTATCTGGTCAGACATATTTTCTAGAAAATGGCTAAGTGTGGGAAGCAAGTGAACTTGCGTGGTCTTGACATTGAGATCACAGACTTAGCATACTCTGACAACATGACGACACTAACCACCAAAACAACATAAAAAAGCATGACCCTCTGTGGGACCATCTACTGGTGAAAACAACAAGTGTGACACTTGGGGTAGACCTTTAGACGACTGATGAAACTTGCGTGAAAATTCTTTCATCTTTGTGTGTGAGTACGATAGATGTTCTCATAGTGAAGACAACCCAAACATACAAAGAGAAACCTTCAAAATCACCAGAACAAGATCGCAAGCATGACAAAGCAATCAATATGCCAAAAGATGACCACTGTTAAAATAAGAAAAATGATGAAAAATATTCACAAGAGCTCATGGGGTGAGCTTGAGTGTTTGCAACCATCAAAGGAAAAAACCAAGGAGGGCTCTGAAATTTGGATGCAAGCCAAAATTTTGGAGGGTGTTGCATCTGCTACAACACTTGGCGACACATTGGTTGAATACTAGCTTCTCTATTTTGGTTCATTTTTAGCGCAAGGCCTTGGCCTTTCAGGGAGTATTGATTCATTGTGAAGATCACTTCAGCTTCTCCACTTTCCCCAAGGACAGAGTGGTTCACCTTGTACTAACTTAGTTGAACACAACACAAGATTTAGCCAGATCACAATGTTTCAAATCAGGAAGGATAATTTGGCTCGTGAGCTTAAGATTTTCAGAGTATAACTTTTCATCTCGGGTGTTTCTCCACTACCAGAAGGCCTGGACAATACCTAGGGGAGTCACGCAGGAACACAAACATTGCTCCATTTCCAGCGAGCCTAAACAATACCTTGGTGGAGTTGCTTGATTCACCTCTCTGCGCAGGAAGCCTTTCTCTTCTTTCACCTTTGTTATTTTTGAAAGAGGACTGTGTATAGGCACTTATTTAATTTAGGAAAGGAAGATGGATCCTGACTTATTAAGAAAAAAAGAGGTTGTTCCTTCAGAGAAGCATGTAAATACCTCTGATTCAGGTTTTCTCGTTTTGATTTCCCCTTCTCCATTCCTACTAGTTGGATAAGCTTGAACACACCAGAACAAAAAATTGAGTATAGGCATGAGGTTTCCTAGATTGGACACAGGTTTATGGTTCGACCAAAACTTTCCTTATAGATTGATCGTATTTTATGTCAAGACTTCATCGGCAAAAAGTTACAACCAAGCACAAAGAAGATGGACACAGGACTAGCCAAGCACTGCGGTGTCACAAGACTCTTTGGACTTCAACCACATACCCATTTAGAAGCTAGAACAAAATGCATGACAACAATTATTTACAAAACAAAGCAAAGTAAAAACAAAGCAAAAAATAACAACAAAGAAAAGAACAAAACAATAAAACAAAGCAAATAACATAACAAGTAAAGAAAGGACTAAGTACATAGTGTGGGGCACGACCCCAGATCATTGAAAATAACATTTTAAATCTTCACCATTGACATGGAGAGTGTTAATATTCTAGTCAAGTGATTGTATACGATACGTGTGTTGGCCAAGCTTCTCATCAATGGTGAATGGGCCAATCCACAAGGACTAAAACTTCATGTGTTTGCCTTTGTCTTCGTGGGGTTTATCCCACTTCAAGACTAATTCAACCACACTAAAGTTGGTACTCCCTGCAGACTTTTTGTTGAACCATATCTTGATACGATTCTGGTGAAGTGTAAAATTTTCTTTTTCTTTCATCCTTTCTTCTTGAAACTTGTTCAAAGTGTCCATCCTATGCTGAACTAATAGACACGGTTTGCCTTGGGATTATTGGGACAAATGGAGAGCATGCAAGTAGATGTTCAACGGGAGGATGGATTCTTTTCTATATACCAGGAAGTAGTGGGAGGTATTCAAAGAGGGTTTAGGTGTGACTCGATCAACCCATTGAGCATTCATTAGAGTGGAGTTCCAGTTTCGCTGTTTAGAGCAAATTATCTTTTTATGATGCAGATGAGGTTCTTGTTCATGGGCTCAACAAGATCATTTCCCTGCATGTAGTAGTCAGTAGAATTCTTTAACACAATACCATTTTGCAATGAAAAATCCTAAATATTTAATGAAGAAAAGTACATTGCATTGTAAACAACAAGTGATACATGAATGCCAGACCTAGAGATGATGTTCTATTGTAGGAAGTTGATGACTACTTGGTCATTCACTTATTTCACCGGAACATATTCTATCCATCGCATAAAGTAATATGTAGTAGTTAATATGTAGCGGTGCTACTTTGACGAATGTGGAAAAATATCCCCAATGATGTTCAAGCCCCACTGTTGGAATGGTTCATCCACTGCAACAAGTTGCAATGGGGCTGTTGACCTTCAGTTTCAACCGGCACATCTTTGACAGACTGGACACTTGCAGGCATATGCATGTGCATATTTGCATAATGTAGGCTAGTATAAACTAGCCTGCATGACCTTGTGCGTTGTTGTGTTACTCACAAAGTGACCCCCGACTGGTCCATCATGGAGATCACGTAACACCCTTTTTGAATCCTGTGCTTCAAGGCACCTAAGTAAAACACTGTTGTGGTGCTTTCTGTAAAGCAATCCACGCACCAACTGGTAAGATAGATCTTTGAGTCAGAGTGCGCTTTTCTTCCTCATAGAGAAGTGAGAGGGCATGATTCCATGCTTAAGCTACTGGTAGACGTCTGCGTACCAAGATTTTTCATGCGAAGGGGGGGGGGGGGGCTCGCTCAACATTATACATTTAAATTTATTAATCCCAGCCGATAAGCTCTTCATCTTCCTCTTGCGCATGTACTGCTTCCGCTGCTATTTTGCAAAGACTATGACCCTTGATGGTGTGAACTGGATTTATTTTAAGATCCTATTCTTGTAGTCCTGTCATCCAGTTCACCCTTCTTTCACCGAGCTCTTGTTGAATAAGTAGTGATCTGACTTCTGTTTGCGACACAAAGACAATGCAATGATTTTTCAAGAGGTAGGGTCTGAATTGTTTTGGGATAGTTTAGTTCAGGTCCTTGCAATCTCACACTCATGAAAGAAATATGTCGTTCATTTTTCAACTCTTCCTTCTGAGTGAGCACAACATTGAGTGAAGCGTCAAAAGAAAAAGTGTAGAGAAATAAATCCTTGTTGAGTTTGGGATGTATAATAAAGGCACCTCTACTATAACATGCTTAATTCATGCGAATGCTTCCTTTTTCCTTTTCCCCCAATTGTACACTCCTTCCTTCTTGATCATCTCTTGGATGGGTTTGACAATCTGCGCATAATTAGAGATGAAATTTCTAAGGAAGTTCATCTTCCTCAGGAAGGATTGCATGGCTTTCTTGTTCACGGGGTAAGGAATCTGTGTGATGGTCCAAACTATGTCTGGATATACCTTGATCCCACACTTGGTAATGATGTGCCCAAGGAGGTTACCATCAGACACTATGAAGGCACTCTTCTTGGGATTCAAGGATATCTCGTACTTTAGACATCGCCCAAATATTTTCTTGATATGGCGTAGGTGGTCTGACCGCTGTCTAGAGAAGACTGTTATGTCATCGAGGTATACCACTACTCTCTATCCAATGAGCCCATCAAAAGTGATCTCCATTGCGTGTTGAAATGTAGTGCCTTCATTTACAACCCAAATGAAATTCTACGGTAAGCGAACCTACCCCACTTGGTACAAAATGTTTTCTTAAGTATGTCAGGCTCTACTACCAGAACTTGGTTATATCCTTAGAAACCATCAAGTAAGGAAAAAAATCTCTTCTCAAAATACTGTTTGCATTATATGCTCCATAGGCGACACTGGGTAGTTATCATTGTTTGAGGCACGGTTAAGATTTTATAAATCAACGCACAGGTGGATCTCCCCAGACTTCTTTCTAATAGGGACTAGATTTGAAATCCATGTGGAATGACGAACCTTGTAGATGATCCAAGCATCAAACAACTTAGTAAATTCTTTCTGTATGAGGTGCCCAAGTGATGGATGCACTTTCCTTAGCTTCTGCTGAAAAGGTTTTTTACCTTCCTTGGTTGGAATGATGTGCTGGATTATTCGCGTGTCATATGTTTTAAAGTTGTCGTACATCCACGCGAACACATCAAGCTACTATTTGAATAGGCGGAAAAAATCTTACTGCTCTTGTGGTGTGTACCACGTACCGAGATTCATAATCTTAAAATATTTTTCTATTCCCATATTAATCTCTTCGTGAAACATTGTGGAACTGTGGGTTTTGGTATTCAAGGATCCCCAAAAGTTGTTTTGCAAGTCATGCAGATTCTCAAGTGATACCAAATCCTTGGGGATGTTATCTCAAAATCAGATCCTGATAGGCTGCTGGTCAGGTTGACTCTAAGTAACTATTTCAAACCAATATTTTGACTAAGGCTTAGCCTCCTTAGCCTAAGAGGGCTCTCTCAAAGGGTTATTGATTTTGACTAATAATAAGATGGCTAACTCTTGTAGAATAACACTAACAAATATGAAGGCTGGATACACATTACATAAGTTTCCATTGGGCCTATGGAGTCAATCATACTTCAGTAAACAATGACACTGCCTTTACATAAAATTCAGGGCACTTAGCATTTAGATGTTCAGAACAAAACTCATATAAAACCACAGTTCATAAATGCATACAGGAAATCAGAGCACAATCAGTGAATTCTGAGTGATTACACATCTATGCAACTGTAAAAGACATTAAGGAAAGAACAAATCACACATTCTGAACATGGAAATTCTTCATGAATCCTGAGAAGAAAAGCAGACAACTTATATTACTGAAAATGGGTCTTTACATAAGCCAAAACAGTACTTCTGTTATAAAATTTCCAACCCCCATTACATTGCGGTTTCAACTATATATAGAATCCTTATTCTAACTAATTCAAGCTTCCTCCTCTAGCATGAGGGGAATTTGATAACTCGATAGCTATCTCTAATGACACCTATCAACTATTTAACTAACTATTAAATATAATAAAGTGCTGACTGGAATTTTAAAAAGTTTTAAATCAACTATGATTCTAACTTCATTATCCATGCCATAGTGGCTTCTCCTTGTTCTTTGACACCTGGTCCTCTTTCAATTTGGATAAGCTGGATATTTAATACTCCATATTGACCTTGAACGCTGAATCTTTAACTGCTCAGTAGTATTAGGAGATTTCCCCTGCTTCTCGGTCCCTGTTTTCCTCAATTTGCTCGAATGTATTACAACATGTTTCTAGCCTTTAATAACCCAAGATATGGAACACTACCACGTTTTTGATGTGCTGTAGGCTGCATTGATGGACATGTGTGCAGGCAAAAGTTCCTTGTATGCAACTCATTAAATGCCTTTTGAACGGTGATAAAGGGGCTTTATAACAAAAATTTAGACTTGGGTTAAAATATTTCACCTTTTTAAATGTACACCTGTTTTGGTTCGAATGGCTATTGTAGCTCCATTTGATGTCTTGTGTACCCTTAAGGTGTCTCTCTTTCAAAATTCCCGTTCATAATACAAAACGGCCGGTCTGCGTTAAAATCATCACCTACAGTAATTTCGTAGCGCGCTACGAAACTGCTGTTTTATTTAAAACAGCTTGCTTTTGACCCGAAATATTTATCACCCAAACATCTGATTGCCAAAAAATCCCTTTGGTTTTTCATATGCATAGCAGGGATTTACATGTCTTCAAAACAATAAGACTAAGCAAAATTAACAAAAATTTGGAACAAAACCTTTCCTGAAAAGATAATTCATTTAGTATGTAACTGGCCTAGCTGTGCCTTCAGGTCTCTAGCAGCTTTGCTCAGTTGGTTAATCTCATCTTTAGCTGCTTCTAGTTGGCTCTTCATGGCTGCTATATAATCTCCTTGAGATGTGATGACTGTTCTGTTTTTATCTTTTTGCCTAACTTTCTCAGTTTCCTCTGTTCTTGGCAGCGTTTCCTTTACTTGTTTCCTTGTAATAGGTCTTCTGGGTTTAAAAATAAACTCTTCACCTGGCTCATCGAATTTAAGCCTTTTTGAGGCTTTAGACTTCTTGTTACCTTCTTGCGGTGACTGTGTTAAATCAATTTGAACTGGTTCAGATTGTTCGAATTCAATGGCCTGTAATAAATCATTCAAGCTTGCCTTAGAGACTGGGCTCTCTTCAACAACTATAGCTTTACCCTTTTCCTTATTTATTTGGTTTCTTGTCCTTACCCTTGAGACTGCTTCAGATTTGCTTGTTTCAGGTACAGTCTTCTTACCCTGAGTTTTTTCCTTTGTTGATTGCTGAGGTTGTTCTTGAATGATTAGTGG